>JAWZYV010014319.1:0-176070 GCA_038373885.1 Cheiracanthium punctorium
AAAAAAAGTCGCCAAATTTGGGTTGGTTGTCGAGATAACGGAAAAGTACCGGTAAAATACTAATATACAAAGTTTAAACTTATTCAGTATCGGACTCAAACAATTTACAAAATTCTTCGTCGTCATCGTCTCATCATGATGCACGTATTGGGTTAGGATCCCTTAGAAAGACCCTCACGTGGGGCACACCCTATCCTATGGCCTAGGGCCCACGCGTAGCTAATTGGCCGTAATCCAACAACAACAACATGATACACATTTTCAATCTTTGCATCGCTACATTCTTCCTGGTATGAAAATCAACCTTAAACGATGTCATTGTGTTATGGAATGCGGGAAGAGAACATTTGTCTTTTAAAATGACATTTTTAACCTCTGATTAAAAAAAAAAGAAATTAAAAATTAAGGACCCTCATATAAGTCGACCCCAACTTTAAAGCCTCTTTTTTATCCAAAATTTCTCGACTTATACGCGGGTAAATAAGGTAATTATAATTCTTCTTTTTTTAAATAGAAAATCTAGGTTATTTATAAATAAGATATTCATATACGCGTTAGCACGCCAAAACCGGTGAGACATGGTAACATAAGTCGTGAAATTAACCAAATGCTTTTATATTGATAAGGACCCACTTTTGGGAAAAAAGGACCCAGAAATTTGGAAGTCCTGAGTCCCAAGGACCAGTCCCTTCTAAAGTCTAGAGACATCACTGCATTGAGAAGGAGAGATACGACGGATGATACTACATTGATATTTCTAGGATGACCAAAGGAAGAGGAATCGGTTCCCAGAATTTAAACAATTACATGAATACGTTAAAGTGACTTGCCGAAAACATGCCACTGAAGATCATAAACAAGCTTTTTTTTCCTGTTAAAAGAAAAAAAAATTTATTAAATTGCATAGTTTACAGTGTGGACCGCTGTGTCATTTCGTGCTAACCAATTTTTCATGTTACGCATTTTTGTGTTTTATAATTTAGAACATAATTTAGAAAAGCTGCTACATGTGTTTGTCCAGATGCTGTAAAAACCAAAGCATGATGTGATTATGTATAGTTACCTGATTAAATAATATTTACAATAGCATATTTATTAAATTATGAATATCTCAAAACATAATTCTGCTGCTTTTATTGTTTAACTATGTAAAAGATATTTTTTCATGACCAACATTTTTTAGTTTTACAGATAATATACTGTTGTGATTTTACCTACAAATAATATAAAATGAATTTTAATTAGTCTTTATTTAGTATTTAATCAGAAATGTGAAAAGCAACATTTTATTTACAATTAAAATGAAATTTTTAAAAATTTAATATTTGGCCTCTAAACTATTTGCTCAATATTTGGTATTCGGCCTGAGCTATTGGCCAAATATTTGGTATTTGGCCACCAATCACTATTCGTTATTTTTCTAGGTCATATCGCTACTTCTCAAATAAAGATCTTTTATTAATTTAAATATTTTTTAAATGTTATTTTACACTAAATAATCACAGTTTTATCATTGTTTTCTGATGAAAATCAGCCGATTACTTGAAATCATGTTTCAATATTTCAATATAGCAAGCTATGACTTTACCAATGGCAGCTATAATTACCCATGTGTTCACTTGTCGATATACATGAAATATAAGACGAAAAATGTTTATCACTCACACATTCCGTCGGGATCTCGTGTAGTCGTGGTAAACAATTTGAAATATTTATGATAATTTTCTGTTCTTCACAAGCGGAAATTAAACTGACGGATTTCGTTGTCTGTTCGAACACAAAAAAGTAGGGCACAAATTACTTGGAGTTGTATTAAAAGTGCACAGACTTTTTATTGCTTCTGTAATGTTAGACAAACGTTGTAGTGGCTTTTCGTAGTTGGGCAGAAAGATGGCATAGTTTCATTTCATCGTCAGGTTAAGCTCAGTACCGGGGTCTTGCGGTCGGAGGACCGCCGGGTGCAGATGTAGGACAGTTTACCCGGGCCTGGGCTGTTGTACGGAAAAACACTCCGGGATTACGATGACATATTTTTTATTTAGTTTCACATTGTTTTACATGGCAACTGAAGTCACGAAACATTACACACATATATATATAAATCCATATACATAGGCGAATCCACTGAGGGGCTATGGGGATTGAGCCCTCCCTAAACCTGGAGAGTTAGGTGAGAAAAGCTTTCAAATTTGAAAATTGTTACTAATTAAAATATTACCTTCAAATTGTTTCTAATTTTTTTTTGGGAACTAATTTAATGTATGGGTAGGGGACATTGGTTTTTAAATAAATACCTACAGTTAGTGTATAATATAAAGGGTACATCACTGAAAAGATTAAATAGTTATTTATGACTCTAACAAGTTTGTAAAAAACACACATAAGATGTTATAGGTAAGAGGAAAAAATTGTTTTGGCCTTCATCAGTCCAAGCCCTTCGTCGCAAGCAACACAGGGAACTGAAAAGCTTTTCAGTTCCCTGTGTTGCTTGCAACGAAGGGCTTGGACTGATGAAGGCCAGAACATTTTTTCCTCTTACCTATAACATCTTATGTGTGTTTTTTACAAAGTTTTTATTTACTTTATTGTTTAACACCAGTATTTTGAGTGTTTTTTCCGCTAACAAGTTACGTTGATAGTGGGCTTGTGTTCTATGGGCAAATGGTAATGAATATTTTTATGTTATAAGAGAGTTATAATTATATTTGAAGTCACTATAACTGAGTTCAGCAGTATTTGTAACCGCAGCCCCCCCCCCAACCAAAATCATGGTGCGGCACTTGCATGCTACAATTGAAAAGGTTTTATAAAATGTAACTTACAATGGTACAATGTAAGTTACATTTAATAAAACGTTACTTACATGCATCCTCATAAACTTTTAAACATTTTATAAAACAGCTTACATGTTACATACTACTACGTAACTTACATGCTACAATTGAAAAGGTTTTATAAAATAGAGAAACTTTGAAATACATTTTTTTTTTCTTTAGTTAGCTTTATTAGAAGAAATTTCAAGCTTCAAAATGGTGTATTACACTTAATTTTTCCTTTAAACTTGTAAAGTCAAATACTGCTGAATGACCCAGAAATATAACTAGAAAATAATGTTCGAATCGGCTAGAAAATTATTATGCTTTCAAAACATCTCCAAGGTAATAATGAACAGTTATGTTTTGTTTCCTTGTTTGGTGACAGTTCTAAAAATCGTTCATTACTTAATACTCAAAATTAGCATTTTAAATTCGTTAAACCTAAACCGGAATTCTTTAAATCTAAATAATTATGATTATAAATGACGACCAAAATTATATACACAGCATAAATAAAATGTTTACTCACGTAAAATATTTTAAAATCAGTTTGTTTAGCACTGCCAAGCGTTTTAGAGGTTTTTAGAACACATATATAAACATAACAGTTTGTTGCTAAAAAGGAAAAAAAAAAAAAAAGCGAATATTTAAAAATAAATTCTCTAAAAAAACTCTTACCAGTAAAAATAATCATTATATTCTCTTTTCAAAAGAAAAGCCTTCACTTGTTTTTCTATGAAGTTATCTATAATATCTCAATAATTTCAGTTATATAAAAAAAAAAAAACGCTAATGAGCATTTTCAGAAGTCTTTATGGTCCTTGGTATTGGCAACAACTGTAGAAGGAACGAATCTCGTTGGAATGATGAATAGTTGAATCAAATGAACCGTGAGATAAAATGAATGAATCTCACGGGAGGTGGATTCAAAATCAAAATAAACAAATTAACCCAAATGAGAAATAGAATAGAATTGAAAAATTTGACCAAATTTTCTGTTGTGTGTGTGTGTGGGGGGGGGAGAATAAATAGCTGGTGTTTTCTTGCTCTGAAGAGGTCTTGATACTTTTTGAAATTATAACTCAGCCCAAAACAGTAAAAACATGAAATGCTCAGGCCCTGATTACCGCACAGGCCAACTACGCCATAGCCTAGGGTCCCAGTTTTAGGGGCCCCCCAAAATTATTAAACTAGTTTACGTTCTATTCCTAAACGAAATGAGTTATGCTAAACTTTTATCAGTAATGAAAATATTAGGTTGTAACGAAAGTTTCCTGCCACCGCAAACATCGTCAGCACACAGTTCGTGTTGGCGTATTTGCTCCTATTTTGTCAAACGATTTTTGGCATTTGAAAGAAAGAGGCTTACTTTATAACACTGTGTTGTGAAATCTGTAAAAAATATAGTTATCATTAAGTATAAGGTGTCCCAAATGGAACTACACTCTAGAGGATTAGAACCATCATTTACTTCCATTTGTGTTGCAAAAAGTCAGCTACATAATATCAACAAATTATGAGTACAGCTTTAAGTACTATTGTTGTATCATGTGACACTGTGCAGGTTTGGTACCGAAAGTTCAAAATCAGTTATCTAAGGAGTTAGAAGTTAGTTTTTCAGGCAGATATGGCGGGGAAACTTTCGTTACAACCTGATAGATACAGAGTTGCACCTTGACAACACATATTGCTGAGCAAACGGATTTGTTTACACTATATTCAGGGATAAAACACATATCATGTTAAGACCCCAAGAATTCCATCGACATGACGTCATTTGATTCAGAAGCATGACTTCTACATTAAAAGCTAAAAATGTGTGAACTTTAAGTTAAAACTTTTTGTGCAGGAGAGAGTTGGAAGCTGAAACACCTCTTCCCCCTCCTCAGGGCCGGCCCAAGGGGGTGTGAATGTAGGCGATCGCCTAAGGCCCCGCGCCTGTAGGCCTCCTGGGCCATTTTATTGCTATCTCATAAGACATGATAAGAGAAGAGGCCCCGCTCTTGCGCTTTGCCTGGGGTCCCGCACGCCCCTCGGGCCGTCTCTGCCCTCCTTATGTATGAAATTTTCGAAGAAATACTGGTATCTTATCATTATAAGAGTGGTATGACCAACAAGAAATGCCTGCACAGGGGTCCCCGCAAAAGCGCTTGGCCTAGGGGGCCTCCGAATATCTTAGTCGGGCTCTGGAAATGCTTTCAAGTGCGGATTAAAGGGGGGAGGAGAGGGCCAGTAGCGGATCCCGGGGAGGGGCTAGGGGGCTTCAGCCCCCCCCCCAAAGAGATTGCTCAAGGGTAACATTCTGCTTTATTATACACTTTAAATAGCAAAATTGATCATATTTTATGACTTAGCCCCTCCCAAAAGCCTAATACATTGGTTTAGACTAAAATTTTGATTTATAGTACATTTTAATTGGGTAAAATAAGCTTTTTAAAAATTTAGCCCCTCCCAAAAAAATTTCTGGATCCGCCACTGGAGAGGGCGACAGCCCCCCACCCGAGAATAAAAAAATTAATGTAAAATATCCTATTTTACTTCCATAAAATGGATGTATACGTCACCGACAAACTAACCGCCTCCCCCCCCCCCCCCCCGACAAACTTGCATTAATCCGCCACTGGATGCTTTGAGTATGAGAGGTGGGTTGTCGTCCCGTTTGTTCTAAAGGCGAAATACTTTGTTTCTAGGCAAAATAGGCTTGTAGCGTGGTCACAGCGTCAGCCCCGGCTTGTACCGTCTGACGTCACACTTCCTCTTGCTAGACAAACTTTTAGACAAAACTCATAGATATAGGAATCTCTAGATTGAGCATAACGAGAGAAAACTTGTTGCCTCCAAATGGTAGCCACGATTGTGGGATGCGCATGCGCAGAATGGCAATAACTTAAATTATCATGGTATTTTCAATCATTTTAGAACGATCTGTATTTTAAAAGGTACTCGAATCGAAACATTTTCCCTCAAACTTATTTATTTTTCTGAAGTATTGCAAAGAATGTTCTATTTTACATCGACGACAGCCAGTGGCGGGTTTAGAAATTCTCTTTTGGAGGGGCTAAATTTTGAAAAAAAGCTTATCACCCAAACAAAATATACAGTAAAGCAAAATTTTAGTCTAAACCGATGTAAAAACTTTTTGGTGGGGCTAAGTGATTAAAAAAGATAACTTTACACATTAAAAGTGCATATTGAAGCAGAATTTTACCTTTTAGCAATATCTTTTAGGGGGGGGCTGAAGCCCCTTACCCCCTCCCCTGAATCCGCTACTGACGACAGCCATGCTAGTGGTAGAAATGGGGTGCGTTTTTGGCAACAAAAAGCACACGATTAGGAACATTGGATGAGCAATCTAGGTATTACTAAATGTATGACAAAACTAACCAACAGGCTTGCTCTATGGGACGTCTGGTAGGCATAAGTGACCAATAGCAATAGGTGCTCGACGTGACGTCACTTTGCTTATTGTTAGTAAACCTGCTACAGCCCTGTAGTTTTGTCATCTATATTTCATTTTTGAGACTAATGTCTTGTTTCTCCCTGACCAGAAAACGCTGAAATGCGCAGCCAAAATAGGTTTTATCACAAATAACGTATATTAATTTTCTAATGAATGATAATTAGAACCTAACGCACTGCTGCCGTTTATGAAAAAAAGAAAAGAAAAGAAAAGAAAAGATCAAAACAGAAGTATAAATCACAGTGAGCACATCTTAATTGTTCTGTATTTTGGCTTCGTAACTCAACCGCGAATGAAAACTGTTCTCTCTACTTCAGTCGTGTACTCTTAACCCTCTAACGCGCAGTGTTCCCGCTCTGGGAACACCAAACTCTGACGTTTTGACTGTTGCCAGTGACGAAGAATAGATTTGATTTCTATAAAAATAGCTGCGGGTAACATAGCTCCACGAGAATCCTTTACTTTTAAGCACGTCATTTCCCGTAAAAACATTATTTTTAACAGCATTAACATCTGCTGAAAAATGGAAGAATGCGAGAACAGCTGGATAGATTGCCCAATGCTGGAAAAAGGGCAGCCGTTGCCATCGCTCGACTTAACGACCAGCAAGATGGCGGACGATCGAAACGTTCATCGCGTGCCACAGATCTAGAGACCCTTTTTTGACGCAGCTGACTGTGCCGCACAGCCAGCTGCGTCAAAAAAGGGTTTCTAGATCTGTGGCACGCGATGAACGTTTCGATCGTCCGCCATCTTGCTGGTAGTAAAGTCGAGCGATGGCAACGGCTGCCCTTTTTTCAGCATTGGGAAAGGGTTGCGCCTCAAAGGGTTAAGAGAAAAAGAAGTGAGTGTACGTCGCATATATTATGGCAGAGCTACTTTTGGACTATCTGTCTAAGTGGAGGTACCTTAGACGGAGGCCTTTTTAAGGGGTTTTTATCATGCATTCACGTTACATCTGGAGAAAACCGCCGAAAACTCCAGTTGAATTAAGTCCGATTGACTGCACCTTTGTAAATACTTTTTAGAATGTGCATCATAATCATGAGTGGGCCGTGTTTCTCTTTCTTGTGTCGTAAAACACTTGCCAAAGTTGAAATCTATATTAAAATCGCCTACCAAAACTGCTTAACAATCTTCGTCAGGGATATTCTAACTATAAAAATTTAAACATTGGCGCAACAGCCCACTTGCGCGGCCAAGGCCTGCGCTGCCCCCAACCTCGGGTTCCGGGGTGCGGTAGCATATGCCTCGGCCAGGTGGTCAACTTGACGCGAGGCTCCCAGTTTTTACCTTCAAAGCAAGCTTGGTACTCATTTTATCGACCCGATCAAGGGATGAAAGGCTGAGTCAATCTCGCCTGCCCGGCAATCAAACCCTGGACCTATGGCATATCAGCACAAAGCGCTACCCGTTACACCACTGGGATTATATTCTAACTATACTTCACCTTTATAAATACTGTTTGGAAAAAGGAACAAAACCCATGAGAATAAGGTATTTGCCTTCCTTGTTCCATAAAACACGTCTTGAAATCTATATTGAAATCACCAACCAAAACTACTTTACAATCTTCGCCAGGCATATCGCTAAGATAGACTCAGTTTTTGAGGAGTTATTTTTTGGCCGTGGTAAATCATCAAAAATTGTTAAACTTGTCGGCTTTGAGCATTTTATCCTCCCCCCCCCCTCTCTCCCGCACTGTCTGTCACTTTTAAGCATTTCCCTCCGTAGGGCGTAATGAATGAGAAATAGCTTTTGCATCCCCATAAACAACTTAAGTCCTACTCATACCAAAATGAATATTACGAATACGGTATACTGGTATTACTAGGATGGTCTTTAATACACCAAAAGTGAGCTCAATCGGATGCCCCGTTCAAGAGTTTGTATTTATAAATGTAAAATATGAAGGCACATAAAGGCTTAATTAGCGAGAAAATACTAAAAAAGTCGGAATTCGAAGAAAGGAGTGGCGTGACCTGTATTCTGCGAGGAACAATGAACTAAATCGCCAAACAGCGTAAGCGCGCTCTCTGCTTTACTAACATTTTCTCGCGCTGCCCTCAATGTTAAAGATCTAACATGAGATAGAAAACTGAAAAATTAAAGAAATGAGAGATAAAGCGTAAAAATAAAGATGTGTATGCCAGGCATGTATCCAGGAAAGCATTTTGGAGGGGGTCCAAAAATTTCGGAAGGAGTCCAAACGGTAAAAATGGCAGAAAAGACTGTATCATTATAATTTTATTAACGAACATCAAACCCACCTCCAGACCCACCTTAACTATGTCCTTGGTGCATGCGTCATCCCCGCATTTCGCATTTGAGTTTTGTTACTCCTAGAGACCCGTCGGCGATTTTTAGGCTGGCAAAAGTTTGGGGGGTGTGTACCAAGCCTTTCTCTCAATTTTGTGGATACAGGAAAAACAAGTTTCAAATTAATATATAGATAACAGATAAAACGCCAAAAGAAAAGAAGGCTTTTATAACTGCTAACAATGAGGTTAATAAATCACAATGTTATTTCTATGGCGAAAAATTGCACAGTTGAAGTTCCGCCACATCTCATCCCTTCGACTTTTGAAATTTTTCTCTTTAAATGAGGCATCTACGGACCAAGGCCTTTTTTTAGACCCCTCAACCAAAGTTTTACACATAGATGTTCTTTGAAGTTAGTGGATACCGGAAAAACATGCTTCAAATTAATATATAGAAAAAATTAAGGAAATAAGCGATAAAGCACCAAAATAAAGAAAGCTTTCATGACTGCCAAATGTGTATTTATCAAATCACAATGTTAGTTCCATGGCGAAAAATTGCACATTTGCCGTTCCGCCCTGCTTGATCTGTTCGACTTTTTCTAATTTTTCACTTTTAATCACACATCTGCAGGCTAAGGCCTTTTTTAGACACTTAAAAATTTTTTTTACACCTAGCCGTTCTCTTACAGTAAAAACACGTTCCAAATTAACAGATAAACGGTAAAGCACCAAAATAAAGAAGTCGTTTATAACTGCCAACAATGAGTTTTAATAAACCACAATGTTATTTCTAAGGCGAAAAATTGCCAGTTTTAGCGAGTTATCTCCGAGTTTGTCGTCAAAAAATAACTCTCCAAGACTGAACTCAATTTGGCAATATCTGCTATTTCTCGCGAGAATTTGTCCAAAGACTTATAATTTAGAATGGGAATAATTTTTCTTTATGGAAAAGTAATTCGATGTCGGTTTTCATTTCTTAAAAAAATCATACTTGCTCTTATCCTAATCAGAGAATACCTGGTAAAGTTTATTAATATAAACGCAAAATATGGAATCACAAAATGGTTTATTTATCAAAGAAAGTAGTAAAAAATCAGTGGAATTCGGAAAAAGGATTGACTCGGCTTGTACTCTTCGAGGGACAAATAATTAATCCGCCAAAGGGCTTGAGCGCTTCCTGATTTATTTGCATTTTCTCGCGCTGCTGTCCAATATCAAATAGACAACTGAAAAATTAAAGAAATAAGCGATAAAGCGCCAAAATAAAGAAGACGTTTAAAACTGCCAACAATGGGGTTAATAAACCACAATGTTATTTCTATTGCGAAAATTTCCACCTTTGCCGCTATGCCTAAACCGTTCGATGGAGAAGCCTTTCTCTTTCAATGGCACATCTACAGATCAAGACCTTTCTTTAGACACCTCAACCAAATTTCTGCACCCCGCCGTTCTCTCAATTTAGTTTACGAAAGAAAAACGCGTTTCAAATTAACATAGAGATGTATTGATATTGCACTTTCGTCGTTCTGCTACGCCTGAACCTTTCTACTTTTTCTACTTTTCTCTTTTTATGGCACATCTACAGGCCGAGACCTTTCTTCAGACACTTCAATCGAACTTTTACACCCAGCCGTTCTCTTAATTTAGTGGATACAGGAAAAAACATGTTTCAAATTAATATATAGATATACACGAATTTTGGGGGGAAATATTCAAATACAGTAAAACCTGTGTTGAACGACCCCCGTATTTAACGACCACCTGGTCTTGTCGACCATGTCTTAGCGGTCCCGAGTACAATATAATTATAAATAATGGTTTATTTTCCTTATTGAACGACCACCTGCCTGACGCGACCAACGACCGCTATGTATAAGAAACAAATTTATTTAAAATCCTATTTTAACGACCGCGAATTCTTAAAAAAATTCTTATTTTACCCTATTTGAGTAAGTTCGTTATTCGGATGATCAGCAATCACAATCACGCGGTATGGTGAAAACGAAAGTTGACACATGTTTAGTTGAGTTGTAACACAGCTTCCAGTCAATCCATGGAGTCAGTGAACGCAATAGCGGCATGCACGCAGTTACTTGTGTTACTGCTTCTTGGAGGATATTTATTAAAAATAGAATTTTATGCATTTAGACATTACAGTGAATCTTTCAGCACAATTTCTTCGTTTAAAACATTTCTTCGAAAAATAATTCCATCACAAAATCTGCGCACCGTAGGAAAATACTACCGAGAATGACGTCATTGTTTCGACCAATGAGCGATGCCGATACTGACGAGAACTAAGCACGAAAAATTCAACACAAAATTTTATTATATTTTTCAATTTTTTTAAAAATTTAAACATATTCTAATTTCATTTATTAATATATATATATATATATATATATATATATAAATCTCACTGTCTTTCTCTACATATTATAAAAAAGTAAGTACATAACTGCTTTTTATTATATTATATCTATATAAAAGCCGTTTCAGTGATAATCAAATAAATTCCAATTCTATTGATAAAATTAAGTACGCTTAAAATTTTGTCAAAATGTATTGTATTACCTGAATTCAAAGACCGACCCTCCTTAAAGACCACATTTTCTTGGTCCCAGTGGTGGTCTTTAAAAGCAGGTTTCACTGTACCATATCAAATTTTCACTGTTGTTTTTTGCTGAATTATTCATCGATTAAAATTTATTTAAATGTTTGGTAATGATCTTAATCGTAAGTGTACGGAAAGTCGAGTGGAGTCACTCCAGATTTTTTAAAGTTTAAATTTGAACTGGATCCTTTGCTAATCGAGTTCTCTTCACTTCCCTGTTTGAATCATTTCGAAAGACACCATTTGATCAAGAGTTTGTTTGATAAAGTGACGTGTGTATAATTTTTTTAGGAACTAGGGGCCAAGGCCCATAGACTCGCTACGCTCGCTTTTCGTATGAGGCATTCGGCCCCTAATAAGGCTTATTCGTAAAAAAGGCATAATTTCAACAGACAAAACCCAAAGATTGGATCAGATAGAATGTTACCGAGCTACATATTGCTTGGTTCTTGCATGTTCCTTGGAACATAAAAATTTAAACTTCACACTATTTTTAATTATGTAAAACCTATGGAACACCTTGCGTATTTGCCACCCATGGCGATTTTTCATAATTTGGCGACTTACGTATATGTATAGTTAATAATTAGTTCTAAGAAAACAGTACTTCATATGTTTTCTTTGATAAAAACTAGCTAAGTTAGAGTAAGATGGAACAGCTAGGATAGCTTGCCACCAATGGCGACTTTTCATTATTTGGCGATTTACACATGCTCATAACCGATAATTACTGCTCATGTAAGGTTACCTGGAAAACCGTTATCCATATATTCATATACATAATCCTTTGCAGATTGGCGTATTTAGCACCACGAAATATATCATCTCGCCGCGCTGGCAAATATCCAAGCTGTACTATAACTGCTATAATGGCATAGTTAACGCCGCCAAATATTTCTACTGGTAGCAAATACCCAAGCTGAACCTAACCGGCTTTACTATAATCTGCATTTTAATTATTTTTCATTTTCAAGATACTGGGTGCTAACATTTTGGAACACGCGGTTTAGATTCACCCTGCTTGGAGAGATAGCCTTTTGCCAGATCGTACCTGATGCCAAAATGGCGCTTTTTAAATCAGTTACAATTAGTTATTCTGTTTTGGAAAAACGAATAATCGGTAATTCTAAACTCCTGTTATTGAGAGAACTTACTTACTATTGGAAAATACACAACAATTGCAGGATATTATGAATTCACACGTTTATTTCATGCATAAAATTGTGTGTATTTTGAATACATTTTTTTCAACCATAACAAAATGAAAGCATGTAAAGACTTTATACATGTACAAATATACATTCTTTATTTTTATTTTTTATTTTCAAAAATAAAAAAAGAAGCACAATCCATCGCAGTTCTTTAAAGTTGAGAATCATCACCGAAAAATCCACCTATCAACCACCTGGAGTTCGATGCATTTTGTTTCTTCATTATTGTTTTTTACAGCTTCCTGCAGTTGCATAGACGCTTTCAACCTCAAAGAACTGAGGCGGCTTTCGTGGAGGAACGGAAAACGCTAATTGGATCTAGAAATAAATAAACAAAACAAATTATTTATTCTAATTTACAGGTTGATTATGAATAAAAGCAGTAGAAGGTAGCGAGGTCGGCACCATGGCCCGATTATGACCAACAGGGGCCCCGGGCATTGATGAATTTGGGGGCCCTCATCTCTGAAATTTGTTTTATTTTCATAAAATTTTGATATAAAAAAGAATGTTTTAGGGCAACATTTGAAATTGGGGGCCTTGGGCAAAGTTCCGATTCACCCATGCGATAATAAGGCCCTGGCCTGCCCTCCTGCCACATAGGCAGACTGGGTAACCAGGGACGTGCTGAGCGTTTTACCGGCCCTGAACGGAACATGTTTAGCTGCCCAGTACTAAAAATAATTGCAGGTCTTTCAAATTTGTCTACTTTCTAAATTATGGATCTTGATCCCCACCCCCAGTAAAAACCCGCTGCTGCTACTGACTCTAATTAACTAAATTTGATTAATTAATTAAGATTTTAACCACAATATGTTTCCAATTTGTAAAAGCTGCATTCTAGCTACTTAACCCTTTAACGCGCAGTGTTCCCTCTCTGGGAACACCAAACTCTGACGTTTTTCTGTATCCAGTCACGAAGAATAGATTTGATTTCTATAAAGATAGTTGCGGGTGACAGAGCTCCACGAGAATCTATTACTTTTTAGTACGTCATTACCCGTAAAAAAATTGTCCGATCATTTTTAACAGCACTGACATTTGCTGAAAAATGGAAGAATGCGAGAACAGCTGAATAGATTACCCAATGCTGAAAAAAGGGCAGCCGTTACCATCGCTCGACTTAACTACCAGCAAGATGGCGGACGATCGAAACGTTCATCATGCTCACAGCCACAAGCCACATGCTCACTGTCACAGTTGTTCAACGTGCTTACAGCCAGCTGTGAGCACAGCCAGCTGTCGTCAAAAAAGGGTCTCTAGATCTGTGGCACGCGATGAACGTTTCGATCGTCCGCCATCTTGCTGGTAGTTAAGTCGAGCGATGGTAACGGCTGCCCTTTTTTCAGCATTGGGAAAGGGTTGCGCCTCAAAGGGTTAACCATGCTGTCAATTTGAAAAAGAAAGCTGCACACAAAATTACTACAAACAAGGTACTTACGTATTTTCCAGGCGGTCATTCTCGCCAAACTATTTTTTCATCAAATATGCTGGCAAACTGTTGCCAGTAGTATTCCAAACCATCAATATTTTCATTCGTCCAGCATTTATTTTGTAGAAAAATCGCTTGTCTTGGCGGATCGCCGGGATAATACGTAAGTACCCAAAAGGAGTAATTATGAGTTACGAATTACGTTACGAAATCGGGGCTTTGCCAATGTGATTCTGCTTCAACTGATTCAGCACCCGACATCATCAAATATATCCTTCCAGAAGAAAACTGCCAAATGAATACCGCTATTTATATCATTTCGGAAAAACGCATCATCTGAAATTTTAAACTTCTGTAATCCAAGCGATCGTATTAGCGATTTTAAAATTTATGAACTTTAAGAAATACATTTGGACTTAATTCTTTCTCTTGCTTTTTAATTTGACGGGAAATTGACGTTATGTCTTATGAAATTACCACACTTAGGTGTGAAGACAGGCTTTATTCTGGTTACTGATTGGTCGGGGAGAGTATGCGCATGGTCAAATTGCATCAAATGCGTCTCCCAAGAATCTGCCTTTAGCTGCGTTAGCGTTTTAAGATATATAGGTTCTGTATTTTTTCTTGGCCATTCACTGATGTGCAGTTTTTAGTTCTATGTCAGGAGGCTTATTGACTATACTTGATATCCATGCATTCAACAGTTTTTTAGCGACCTTAAATTTTAGTGTTTTAGCCTTTTTAATTTTAGCCTTTTTTTGACGGCAGCTGGCTGTGCCGGCACAGCCAGCTGTGTCAAAAAGGGTCTCTAGATCTGTGGTACGCGATGAACGTTTCGATCGTCCGCCATCTTGCTGGTAGATAAGTCGAGCGATGGCAACGGCTGTCCTTTTTTCAGCATTGGGAAAGGGTTGCGCCTTAAAGGGTTAAGTCCTATCTGCAGGGGAAAAAATTGTTTCCTTTCCGGAGTTCATCTTTTAGTCCATCTCCCAGTAGCGAACAGAAATTTTAAGACCAGTTGACTCAGTTTAAGAGGGTTTAACTAGGCTTACCGCCCAGGTGGTGCAGTGGCTAGAGAACCATTCTATCACGCCGTGGGTCCGGGTTCGAATCCCGGCTTGGGCATGAATGTTAACTTGTCCGTCCCTTCATAGGGGGTAGTGCTGTCCGCCCACTGGGTGCTCCCATAATAAAATGGACAGTAACTAGGGCCGTTCATGGCAAAGGCTTGTGGCCAGTGCCTGCCCATTAGGAAAAAAAAAAAAACTAGGCTTACCAGACGTCCGATATTAGCCCGACAGTCCTGGGGTGGAATTCTTCCCCGGTGGTTTTCCGAAATCGTCGGTGGTTAGCTGCCGAATGGGCAGAACCAGTTGTTTGGTATCGACTGCGCTAACGATTCCGGAGGCCACTGGGACGTCTTTTAGCCAATCACAGCAACCCCTTGACGCTCCTCCTTAAAACTCCACCTCAAGTGACATTAAGGCGGGGCAAAGTTAACCACTGGGAAAAATTAGCGACGAGGGGGAGAATCCAGCTCCTGGTTTTTGTAGTGCTGTCCAGAGTAACGTTTGGGGTTTGAGAATGCCCAGGGTTATTGGAATTCGAGCAATAGGTTCGTCATCCCGTTTTTAAATCCACGATGGCGTCATTAAGTGACTAATAAATAAAGATTAACGTTTCAGAAAAGAAAAAATTTTAATTTATTTTTTAAAGCAATTTCAAAAATACTGCAAAATCTCGTTATGATGAACTAAACTTTAATGAATATTTCAGGATAAAGAATGAAGTAATTTTATTGGAGGAAATCATTAGAACTAATTAAATCAGTGAAATTTCACTTTAACAATTTTTTTTTCAGAATGACAAGTTTAATTTATCCCTTGAAACTCATTATAACGAGATTTTACTGAAGCCCTATGTTGATCCTGGGTTGACCGCCTAGGGCAGCCAATCAAATAATCTTCAATAAAAATTTAAATGCATTCTTTTTCAATTTTTCCATTTCTCAATTTTAGACTAGGGCAGCTAATGACAGATTCTTGAAAGAAATAACTTTAACGATCTCGAAATAATTTGCATCCCTCACAATTTTTCTATTAAGGTTTTCTTTTGTCGATTGCATCTTCAACACAGAACACAGTTACTCAAGATAGATAACACTTGTTTGAAAAGTTGTTAACGGTGTTGTTCGCAAAAAACCCATGATATTTTGGTACATAAATACAAATAAACTAATTATGTAATGCACTTCAAAATTTTTAGAATGTCTCTTTACAAGCTGTGCTATACATTGTAATAAATGATAAACCTGCATCAATAGCGAAACTTTCAGGAAAAATTATTAAAAATCGAAAATTTAGTAGGATGTACCACTTTTCGAAACTTTTTTGCCGTGCAATTCCATTTTGAAGAATTTTTTCCGAAAGTTTTATAAAAGGCACCGTTGTTTCATTTACTGCCGTGCATAATACAGCTTATAAAGAATCATCCTGAATTTCTTCGAGCCCCTGATGCAATTAGCTTATTCTGATTTGTGTACTTAGACCATGAGGGAGATTTTATTTTTTCGAATTACAACCCTTAATGTTGCTCTCAAGAACTTGTGATTTTCGGCCTATTCAGTTGATTGGTTGTACAGTGATTTCGCGATTAGTCGAATTCCTGGGAACCAACAAAAAAACTTCGACGTATCGTAAGTTCGACTAAACGAATAATCTTAAATTCGTATTGGAACTGCATAAAAACTTCGACTCAGCTGGATATTCGACTTATCGCGAAATCATTGTACTTCAAAGTTCAAGGCTTTACATCCGCATCTACGCAGAAGACTTATAATCACTTTTTCTTATTCGTTCTTTTGTTCATGGTCTGATTAAGCGGAATTTAGCTCCAAATACACTAATGATATCATACTTACGTAACAGCGTTTGTCTGGGTCCTTTAAGATTATGCAATATTAGAGGACTATCTGCTATGTAAAGTTTCAAAGCTTTGAGAAAGTAGCAAAAATTTTCTTTTTTATCAGTTAAACTTTCTAAATGTCATGAATATTTTTTCACAATGACTGAACATATTATAAATATATGCATGCATCTATGCGTATCTATGTATGTGCATGTATATGCATACATCAGTGTATAAAAATGTGTACAGGGCCGCCGATCTTGATTTTGCCTAGGGCCGCCGAATTTCCAAAGCCGGCCCTGGTTAAATGGATCGATGGCTGCACTTTTTCAGAGTTGGGCAGTCTATCCAATTGGTCTTCTCTATTGATGAGGAAACGCTTGTGCTTCAAAGGGTTAACCCTTTAACGCGCAGTGTTCCCGCTCTGGGAGCACCTAACTCTGACGTTTTGACTCTTGCCAGTCACGAAGAATAGATTGGATTTCTATAAAAATAGTGGCGGGTGACATAGCTCCAGGAGAATACTTTACTTTTTAGCACGTCATTTCACGTCAAAAAATTGTCACGATTATTTTTAACAGCACTGACATCTGCTGGAAAATGGAAAAATGCGAGAACAAATGGATCGATTGCCCAATGCTGAAAAAAGGGCAGCCGTTGCCATCGCTCGACTTAACGACCAGCAAGAGGGCGGACGATCGAAACGTTCATCGCGTGCCACAGATCCAGAGACCCTTTTTTTGACGACAGCTGGCTGTGCCGCACAGACAGCTGCGTTACGAATTACGTTACGAAATCGGGGTTTTGGCAGTGTGATTCTGCTTCAACTGATTCAGCACCCGACATCATCAAATATATCCTTTCAGAAGAAAACTGCCACATGAATACAGCTATTTATTTATATCATTTCGGAAAAACGCTTCATCTGAAGTTTTAAACTTCTGTAATCCAAGCGATCGTATTAGCGATTTTAAAATTTATGAACTTTAAGAAATACATTTCGACTTAATTCTTTCTCTTGCTTTTTGATTTCACGTGAAATTGGCGTAATGTCTTATGCAATTGCCACACTTATGTGTGAAGACGGTTTTTATTCTGGTTACTGATTGGTCGGGGAGAATATGCGCATGGTCAAATTGCATCAAATGCGTCTTCCAAGTATCTGCCGCTAGCTGCGTTAGCGTTTAAGATATATAGATTCTGTATTTTTTCTTCGACGTGCATTGATGTGCAGTTTTCAGTTCTATGCCAGGAGACTTATTTGACTATACTTGATATCCATGCATTCAACAGATGTTTAGCGACCTTAAATTTTAGCGTCCCTGGGCAGTTCCTTGTTTGCCAACTCACGGGCACGGCTCTGTGGATAGCGGTCTAGGGTGCCTGTCCGAAAAGGTGCCACTAGCCAGACAGCAAACTTATTTAACCCTTTAACGGGCAGTGTTCCCGCTCTGGGAACACCAAACTGTGACGTTTTGACTGTTGCCAGTCACGAAGAATAGATTGGATTTCTATAAAAATAGTTTCGGGTGACATAGCTCCACGAGAATACTTTACTTTTTAGCACGTCATTTCCTGTAAAAAATGGTCACGATTATTTCTAACAGCACTGACATCTGATGAAAAATGGAAGAATACGAGAACAGCTGGATAGATTGTCCTATGCTGACAAAAGGGCATCCGTTGCCATCGCTCGACTTAACTACCAGCAAGATGGCGGACGATCGAAACGTTCATCGCGTGCCACAGATCTAGAGACCCTTTTTTGACGACAGCTGGCTGTGCTCACAGCCATCTTGCTGGTAGTTAAGTCGAGCGATGGTAACGGCTGCCCTTTTTTCAGCATTGGGTAATCTATCCAGCTGTTCTCGCATTCTTTCATTTTTCAGCAGATGTCAGTGCTGTTAAAAATGATCGGACAATTTTTTACGGGTAATGACGTACTAAAAAGTAATGGATTCTCGTAGAGCTCTGTCCCCCGCAACTATCTTTATAGAAATCAAATCTATTCTTCGTGATTGGCAACAGTCAAAACGTCAGAGTTTGGTGTTCCCAGAGAGGGAACACTGCGCTTTAAAGGGTTAAGTAGCTAGAATGCAGCTTTTACAAATTGGAAACATATTGTGGTTAAAATCTTAATTAATTAATCAAATTTAGTAATTAGAGTCAGTAACAGCAGCGGGTTTTTACTGGGGGCGACAGCTGGCTGTGCCGCACAGCCAGCTGTCGTCAAAAAAAGGGTCTCTCGATCTGTGGCACACGATGAACGTTTCGATCGTCCGCCTTCTTGCTGGTAGTTAAGTGGAGCGATGGCAACGGCTGCCCTTTTTTCAGCATTGGGAAAGGGTTGCGCCTCAAAGGGTTAAAGCTGTGCATACCTCTGTCTCTGCGTCCCATCCCAGGGACATGCTGTACCGAATGAAGTACTGCTTGGCATCGCCGCCGAAACTTGGAAGCTCCTGTCGGACTTTGTAGTCTCTGCGGACGAGGCTGATCACTTCTTCAGCGCTGTGGGCCTCTTCTTGGCCCGCTCTGTCCGGCCCTTTGCGGTAGCTGACGACCAAACAGAAACGGGACGTGGGAGGCTTCAGTGTCTTGCTGAAGACCACGGAGCTTTCTTCACCGCCATTGAGCACGATGCCTAAATAGTTCCCTGCCAAAGACAATCAGTATACTATAAAAGCGAGAAATGTAAATTTAAAAGTATTTCCTTGCATTTGTGAGCTTTTCATACATAATCATGAGGTGTGGTCAAAAAGTATCGAGCCTTTGGTTGGCAAAAATACACTTATACAGACGGATTATTGCAGGTTTGAGGCTGAGGGCGGTTAGTTGGAAGACTGACATACACATCCATTTTATGGAAGTAAAATAGAATATTTTATAAAACTATTGTAATTAATGTTTTAATTGTTTTTAGTACAATTGATATAATTAATTAATTAATTTAGTACTTATTAATTAATTAAATAAATATTATGATTAATTAATTAATTAAATTACAATTTTTAAACTTCAAGCCGAGAATAAATTCAAAACTTCGGGTACGATCGGTCTGATAACTCACGTCTCGAGACTTATAGAAAAACATCTTCCTCTGAAATAATGTCAAGTTCAATATTCTTTTTTTTAAAGTTGGAAGATTGACATACACATGCACTTTATGAAAGTAAAATAGAATATTTTGCATTAATTTCTTTTTTGTCGGGAAGGACGGTCGCCCCCTCCGCACCGCCTTTTAAGCCGTCCTTATACATTTATTGATTGTGCATTTATTGATAAATTCCCCCCAAATTACTATAATAAAAAATAGTTAAAAATTTCTGTAATAAAAATAATTAGTTAAACTGTTAATTAAAAGTAATTATTATAGATAACTTATTAAAACTGTTTCTGATGAACATAAACAGGAAGAAAACAGAAAGAAAACAGTATAAAATATGCAAATAGTAATCAATTTAAATAATGAATTATGCAAATAGAAATCAATAATTAAATGACCGTTAAAAACTACACATACCTGATAAAGTGTTGTGGACTGACCAACTGTCTTTCCCTGTAAAAGAGCGTTGGCAGTCCTGCTGATTCTGGAAATCACAATAAAACAGGTAATTGTCTTGAGATTTGTAAGATGGCTTTCTGTTATCCGTTATTCCTGAAAAGGAGTAATATTTAGTAAGATCGTTTAAAAAATATACATGCGAGGCGTATTCGGGAAGTAAGTAACGTTTTGAAAAAAAAATTAGTAATTTTTTTTTTCAAACCTAATTAATTTTTACACGAAAGAAAATACCTTAAACTATTTTTCTACGTAAGTTCCATAAATGTTCGAACACTTGTTGCAGCAGGTTACCAGCTTTTCTATATCTTCTTCATAGAAACTTCCCGCGAACGACTCCACAGCATTTTTCTTGACGATAACCACGATTTTAAGAAAACTAAGGCTCGAAATTAAAAACAAACGTAGAGGAATGCTCTGTAAAGGAAGTGTGTTGCTCCATGACAATGCTCGGCCTCATGCTGTTGGTGACACTCAAACGATGATTCGATTGATTCGTTGGGAGCAGTTCGATCTCCCGCAGTACAGCCCAGACCGTCCGACTACCGCTTGGCGCCGCTAGACTACCACATGAAGCGCGAGCTAGGCGGCAAGCACTTTGGATCTGAGGATGAGGTGAAAAATGCTGTGGATTCGTGCTTATCGTCAATCACGGGAAGTTTCTATGAAGAAGGTATAGAAAAGCTGGTAACCCGCTATGACAATTGTTTGAACATTGGCGGAAGCTATGTAGAAAAATAATTTAAGGTATGCTCTTTCATGTAAAAATAAAACTGGCTTGAAAATTTTTTTTTACTTTTTTTTTTCAAAATGGTACTTACTTTCCGAATATGCCTCTTACATTGACTGCAACTTCACAGCACTGAGATTCAGGGCCCGTTTATCGGCAGGGCAACCGGGGCATTTGCCCTGGGCCCACCAATTTCAAGGGCCCAAAAATATTGTATTTTTCAACAAATTTATGTTTGATAAAAAATTTTCATTTGTTAAAAAATTTATATTCTTTAAAAAATTTTGTATCGAAAAATATGTCATTCATGACTTCAATCGGGACCTAGCTTCTAGGTACGTTATAACCGATAGTACGTTATATCCCAGGTCCGTTATAACCGGTGTGCACTGTATTTATATTTAGTATTTAAACAAACAGTATATTTAAGTAGCTATATGTATCTAAAATAACTTAGATGCATAATACTGTTTTCGTGCAATTTCCCGTAAAATATTTATGGTCTGGTGCAAAGGCCCCAAAATTTGTGTTTGCCCTGGGCCCAATATTGTGATGATCGGGCCCTCCTGAGATTATTGTCTATATTTTGCTAAATCGTAAAACTACAAAGCTAACTCGCAAGGTGGGGAAAACTTTGAGAGAAGTGATACTACACACCAACGCAAAAAATTTTCATCGGAGAATGCAGGGTCTAAAATGAAACTCAATCACATTGAAGCTTTTCGAAATAGCCGCGCCAATAACGACATTCCTATTACTATTTATTTATTACACGCCGAAATTGTAATAGCTCTCTCAGCAAGATAAAAATGCTAGTTCTGTAAGTCAAGTTTGCTTCCTTATTTTTTTAAACTCCAAGTCGCGAATAAATTCCCAACTTCAGGTGCGGTCGGTCTTATACACCCTCTTCTCGAGACTTTCAAAAAAACATCTTCCTCGGGAAAAAAAAAATGTAAAATTCAACATCTAAAAAAAAGTTAAATAGCTCTTCAAAATTCAGCTCAATGTCTGTTCAAAATATAGTTTTGGGGTAAGCATTCAGAAAATTCTCATAATTATAGCATTGTAAGTTTATTTCTGATTTCTGACTGCGAGCGAGAGTCTAGAAAAAGTGTTTTCCTCTGGAAAAAAAAGTGTCAAGTTTAATAATAATAATAATATATAACTAATAAGTAAAACACAATATATACTGCAAATAAGACATACCTCGCATTAAAAATATAACAGCCAGAAGCAAGAATTAGAAGCCACAAGTGGAAAAATAAATATAATAATAAATAAGAAGCTGAGCCAAATAAAGTACAATAATCAATGTGAAAATAGAATCGAACGGAAATTATAACCCCTATCACCATCATCAGGAGCCACAAACAGTGGATTATAATTAAAAACAAACAAAATAGTAGGGTTTCGGTTGTATGGCATATCAAAAGAGATATTCACTCCACACGTTCTGGGCTCTACCCTACTATAAAAAAGAAAAAAAAGAAAACAAAAAGATATCAAATTAATTGAAATAGCACTGAAAAATCGACATACCAATATATGTATATATATATTAGGGTGACGCAAAAAAAAAAACCCGACTATTTACTATTTTTGAGTCTCGAGTGAAAAAAATGTTAGTTTTTGAAGTTTTAAGAGACCCTCCAAAGGACACTTCAAAAAAAATTTTCAAAGAGGTTGCTCCAAATATTTTTAAATTTCAAAAATCGTCAAAAATGGACATTTTTTCCACCCAGGATGCGTTATTTATGCATCCAGGATGCGTCAAAAGCTCGTGAAAACTGCATCATGATACAAAATTGCAGTTTGCATGGAAAGAAAATTTCAGAGATGTAGTTCCAAATGTTGCAAAAAAAAAAGAGATTTCAAATTTTTTTTTTTTTTTTTTTTTTTTTAACTTGCTACCCATTGTGCATGTCAGCGCAACCTATCGGCAACATTTGGAACTACAAACTTTTTTGTCATTCCAAAAAAACAAAAGGAAAAAAAAATCCGATCACCTTCTAAACCTATTTGTGCAAACCGCAATTTTCTATCATTTTTTGTTCTTTTTTAATGAATTTTTAAAATTTTTAGGGACTTTTTGGTCACCCGGTATATATAACAGTCTCTTTGAAGCCATTCAAAATGGGGAGGGGTGGGGGACGAACTTTCCGGTCAAAAGGAAGTTTCTTAAAATGCCTTAAGGTGAAGTCCTAGTCCCTTATACTCGTTATGTTACATCATCTGGACCACTTCATTTAGAAACTGCTTTGTACTGAACTTTGAAATTTGGTGAATAGGTATGAAAATGATTATTTAATAAAATGACATAAATAAAAAATACTGAGATAGCTTCTAATATATTTTATTTTTCATTTGAAACCCTTCAGTCAATACCTGTGCAGTGGCGCCATCTGGAGAAAGAATTGACATAAATATTTCAAATGAAGAATAAAATGTATCAAGTACTATCCTCCTGTTTTTAATTTATGTCATTTTAGTAAATGATCATTTTTGTACCTATTCACCCAATTCCAAGACTTTATACAAAATAGTTCGTAAATGAACTGGTCCAGATGATTGTAACACAGAGGATATAGGGGCTGTTCCTTACTAGGACTTCACCATAGCAAAAGGGGTTCTATATTTAGGTACTTTCGGGATTTTTCAACTTTCGGTTCTGTTCATATATAAAATTCGCGCGAAATTATCAACTCGCGAAATCACAGAAGCCTTCATTTTCGCGAGCGAAAATTACAGCTTGTGAAAATAAGTTCTTTTACCAGGGGCGTAGCCAGGTAGTAGCTGATGGGGCTGCAGCCACCCCCGAAATGAGTAAATGTAGGATATAGTGAAAATTACATATTTGTGGATAAATATGAAAGTTCTCCTTGATATACCATGGTACATTTGAAAGCTCTCCTTGAGATTTGAGGTTCAGCTACGAGCCTTTACGGAAGGCAGGAGCGTAGCCAGGGGAGGGGGATATCGGGATATATCCCCCCCCCCGAAATTTTTGGATTAGTGATGAAATTCCGTCTATTTATGCACATATAAGTTCATATCCCCCCGAAAAAATTTCCAGGCTCATATCTCCCCCCCCAAATTTTTTCCTGGCTACGCGCCTGATGGAAGGATCCCTTAGAAAGTCCCCCACGGAGGGCATTCGCCACATAGGCCTAGGACCCTAGTGCAGTCAATCAGCCTCAATCCGCAAACGCAAACAGACCTAGACCAAATTTTAAAAAAATCTTTTCTAATGTGTTCTTTAATCTGCAAAAATTTTAAATTCAATATATGATATATTTTTCTTCCTTTCTTTCCGTTAATTCATCTTTTTATGTGAACACTTTTAGGCAAAATAAAGGGTGGGCATCCCACCCCCCCTATCCGATAAAAGAAGATCTATCGATTTTTATAAGTTATATTACGTTCTAGATTTAGAGTTCTCAGTCACCCCCGAAAAAATTTCCTGGCTACTGTACTGCCTTTCACAGTATTGAAATCGTATAGTTCTTAACAGGACTAAATTAACTGTGCCAAAATGTTATCTACTTATATAATAGGCTAACGTATATCGACGATATTTCCAAGACGGCAACAGCTAGATGTAAACATTAGTGCAATAACAATAACGCATATGCAAAAATCCAAATTAACTGTTCAGTGACGTCAGATGGAGCAAGCCTATGTCTCGCAGTAGCTAGATTGCAAAATGAAAATAATGGATACACAAAAATGCAAGATCTTCCGGACTTTAATTTAACATGAGTGCGTATCAAATTCAAGAGTAGAAAAGAAAAGTTTCTCATAAAAAAATAAAAGGCTTTGAAAAGGGTCCCGGGGGATCACCTGCCCCATCTTGTGCCCCCTTCAACGACGCAACGTCTATGGTGACTGCTAATAGAGTTCAATAACTCCAAAATTAGATTTAACTTAGTACATTTTGAAAAACAGAAAAAGTTGACTGTCGTAAGCATAGCGCGATCGGAAATTCGTGTGGAGGAGAGGGGGGGTGTGTGTAGACATAAAATTGAAGAGTAAATAATGGACGTTTCTTTTAACTTAAAAAAATCCTTAGGCTTCAAATAAGATTTTCAAATAGTTGGGCGGGGGGAGCATATGCCCTCCCACTCCACCCTATGGTGGCCGCTTTTAGAGGAATTCAACGTGTGTCCAGAGTTTGCAGGTTTTTTTAAAGCACATCTCTTAAAAGGAAAAATTGGCCGGTTGTCGGAGGTAAGTTATATATATATATATATCTGAATAAATATACAAAATTATAATTAAACCTCTAAAAATCACACAAATTGCTTTTGAAAATCAAAATATACTTATTTCGATTTAAAGCTCATATATAATGAAAAATGATTATATTCAAAAAGGAGCGTTTCATGGAAATCGCTCCATTTTATGATGGAAGGCATTCATAACTGAATGAAAGCGTATTAATGAAAACGGAGCGAAATTCAGGAAAATCGCTCCGATTATGATAAAAAGTATCCAAAACTGAGTGAAGACAAATTTTTCAAAAAGGAGAGTTATTCGCTCCGAATTCCTCGCTTCGCCGAAATAAAACATATTGCTCAGACTGAGAAGAGCAACTTCGTTATGCAAAAAGAAGAAATATTCAATCATTCTGAGCGTTTTTCGCTCAACCATTTTGAGAGAGTAAAATACTAGGCACATTCTTCGCCCATCTAAAAAACGTCGCTTTGTATTGTGCTAAGGCACATTTCAGCCATTTGCTGTTTCAACATCGGTCTTTATGATGACACCCAAAATGGGTAGCAACCCTAACCCAAATAAATTTAATAACAAACACTGTTAAAACAAAGAAACATGATTTTCATTGAAACGAGTCCAGATATGGAGCGGCTAGTTAGTTATAATCATTTAATAAATAAGTAAAAACGAATGATCTAGTTCATTTTACATGCTATTTTTTGTAACACATAACTAACGACGCGCACGTAAGTTACATTTTACTTGAAGGTGATACTCATCACCATGGGCGCCCATAAGGGGGGGGGCAAGGTAGGTCACCTACCCTCCATAGAGTTTTAGGTTAATGTCTCATGATGTATACAAATGGCAAAAACAAAACTAAGTTTGTTAAAAGCTTTAAATTTGCCCCCTTCTAAAAAAAATTTGAGTTTGCGCCCCCCCTAGAAAAATTCCTATGGGCGCCCATGCTCATCACCTTCTTTACCAATGACTATAGAAGCACTTGTTTATGCACTTACTACAAAGTCCAGAGTATTCAGCCTGTCCACCACACGTTTCATCGCAGCATGAATTCGTGGGGCACGCAGAACAGGGAGCACCTTCTTTGTACATACTGTTTGCCACTCTATTCCCGCTGTAATATTAATAAATAACGAAGTATTAACACTTTATCCAGCAACCATTTACACACCTATATAGACGAACAACTTTATTGTACAGTCAGGGGTCGATTTAAGATTTTTTTCCAGGGTCCCGTTCTTGTAAAAACTTCTTATTTTTGTGAATTTCAACTCTCATTTTTTCAATTTTCACAGCAATCTTTAATAAAAGTCACTTTTTTGTTAAAATAATTGATAAAACAGATTGAAACGTATAATAAAATGCCAATGAAGGGGCCGTTTTAATCGATTGTATTTTTTTGAAGAGGCCACTTAGATCGATGGTAACTTTGTAAAGGGGCCGCAAAACAGGCCCGATTTTTCTCTGCGTCGACCCCTGACGGTTCCCTGCCCAAAGTCGAAAAAGTACACCCGTTGCCATCTCTCAAGTTAACTCTCAGGTACATGGCGGTCACTCCAATCGCCCATAGCGTGCTACAGGTCTCAAGTTCCTTTTTTTGGCACAGCCGGCTGTGTGTCGCCGCACTGTCGGCAGTTCTGAAGAATCGTGCCATATGTAAGAATTGTTTCTAGCAATACAGTATTGTTTAAATGATAAAGTAATTGTTTCTAGTAATACAGTTTCTAGTTAATACAGCAACCAGTTGTGTCAGAATAGGAGCTCTGCAACACGCGATGGACGATTCGATCCACCACCGTGTTGCTGGTAGTTAACTCGAGAGACGGCAACGGGTGTACATTTTCGGCTTTGGGGCAATACCCTATTTTTTGCGACTAGCAGTTGAAAGCGTTGGAAAGAGCTGGTTTCGAGGCGTGACCGCCGTGCGTTAAAGGGTTAACAAAAATACTGTAGAGTCTGTATTATCCGACGTAAGTTTCCTGATGAATAATAATGTAGTATATGAAGGTATTTTACTTACGCCGGACCATAATTACACACATAAAGTTGCTTATACACGGAACCTTCCTGGAACATAACATAGCCACATCCGATTCTCCATGACTCTGCCCATACAATCTGAAAGTGTAAATTGTTTTCAATTTTTATGATCTTTCTGTTTCTTTTCTATAAAATTATGGTTGATGATAAAATTATTTATAATTTATTATGATAAATTACAATAAATAATTTGTTACAATTTATTATAATAAATAATTTGTTTGATAATAAAATTATTTATAATTATATTTCTATTAATAATAATTTAAACAAATAAAAAAAAAATATTAATTTAAATGAAAACATCTGAAGTGAAATAGCCCATAATATACATAAAATGAAAAGTTTAAATCTGTAGGGTAAAGTGCCCACAAGCATTACTCTGTCTGACCCTTAGATTTAGG
The DNA here is from genome assembly GCA_038373885.1 of Cheiracanthium punctorium. NCBI lineage: Eukaryota > Metazoa > Arthropoda > Arachnida > Araneae > Cheiracanthiidae > Cheiracanthium > Cheiracanthium punctorium. The sequence goes on from JAWZYV010014319.1 coordinate 27,674, forward strand.
AATACCGAGATTGCTCATCCAATGTTCCTAATCGTGTGCTTTTTGTTGCCAAAAACGCACCCTATTTCTGCCACTATCATGGCTGCCGTCAATGTAAAATAGAATATTCATTGCATTACTTCAGAAAAATAAATAATTCCGAGGGGAAATATTTCGATACGAGTACTTTTTAAAACAGATATCGTTCTAAAATGATTGAAAATGCCATTATAATTTAAGTTATTACCATTCTGCGCATGCGCATGCTACTATCATGGCTACCGTTTGGGGGCAACAAGTTTTCTCTCGTTATGCTCAATCTAGAGATTCCTATAGCGATAGTCTGACCACCTAGCAACTTATTTAAAAATTTTACCAAGCCAATCAGAAAAGAACTGATATCCCAGTTTTTATTTAAAAATTTTCCAAATAAGTTTGTAATTACCTACTAGTTTTTGGATTTAACGAAAAGAAAAATTTACAAGTTTTCCCAACTAGTTTTAAAGCCTCTTCATGGCCGAGTGTAAGGCCGTACCCGCCTCCTCCCCCCCCCCGAAATTTATAATTTTGTTAATAAAATGATAATGATGAAGTCTTTTTGTGAAAAATTCAGCCTCTTTCACAGTTTGGTCCCCCTCCCAAATTTTTGGAACCTCACCGAATTTTTTTTTTCTGGGTACGGCCCTGGCCTAGTGGATAAGACACCGAAAATGGTAGATGGCCGAAGTGTGAAGGTCCCACGTTCAGGCCTATGGCGCAGCGGTCTGGTCGTTCTGACGGTCTGGACTTCGGGGCTGATTTCTCCACATGTAGTGTGGTTACGCGCTAGAACCCCTAAATAAACCCTCCCCGCCCAGGGCATTTCCCCATCCCTTAGGCAGATACCCTTCGTGTATAGGCTTGATATAACATAAAATGCACAAGTAATTTTAAAATTCCTTCTAAAAGTCTACCACAATTTAAAAATATAATATCACTTTTAAAAAAAAGCTAATTTAATGATATTTCCTATTAAATTATATATTAGCAAAATCGATGAGACATAAAAAGTCTCAGTCATAGTTTTCTTCTTAAAGTTCTTAAATATTTTCCTCCAAGTTTGCCAACGAGCTTGGTGTAACAAAATTCGCCAGTATTAAGGGGAACTCTCCCTCGCCCCTCATCAAGGGCCCTGGTAACGACTGTATAATAAAAGCTAAAATATCCGTTTATACCTGGCTGAAATGTCCGTAAGTAGGTGATATTTGGGGAGCCACAAACGGGTCGATGTAATTACTGCTGAAGACGTCCACTTCATCATACCAGGACTTGATGGCCCTAGACCAGTCTGTTTCTGGAACTTTACGGCCACCCGACCTGTACTGCAAGGCGATATTCTGGCCCACTCCGAAGTTTTCTGAAAATAAAACGCAAAAATGTCGGTCTTTTGACTAGACATCACCAAGAGTCATTGGTTGGAGACTGATTTTATGTTTACGACTTGTTCTCTTAGGAAATCGAGCAACTTCTGAACAGCTTTTTAACCCTTTAACCCTTTGAGGCGCAACCCTTTCCCAATGCTCAAAAAAGAGCAGCCGTTGCCATCGCTCGACTTAACTACCAGCAAGATGGCGGACGATCGAAACGTTCATCGCGTGTGCTGTGGGGCTGTGCCGGCACAGCCAGCTGTAAAATACCCAAAACCGTGCACAATGTCAATCTCCCCGAGTAAAACTCGAGCAGTTCGTGTTTTACACGAGTTTTACTCGAAAGTGGCTGTCTGAAAACACCCTTTGGCTGCCCATGCGCGAGCTTACGGAGCCGCAGTAAATGCACCAATGAAATCACGCCATATGCCAGAGAAGTGTGACGTCAGAACAGTGCTCTCCGCTTGTTTCACTGAGTGACGGCATCGCGACGTCTTAGCGGTACGAAACGGGCAGTATGATCCAGTTTCACTTGACGATAGAGAGGGGCGCTTGAACGGTATATTTTCCCGATTTTTAACGTTTACCCGCCCCCATGAAACCACAATTTTCATTGAAGATTGTGGGGGGAGGCACGTTTTTGCGGTATTTTACGGTAATTTTTCAAAAACCTTTGCTGCCTCTCGCGGCACGCAAGCTGAGAAACACTGCTCAAAGATAAGGGTTGGCTAAAGAAAAAAAAATATCGTTCGTTTTAGAGTCGTGAATGGAATCTAACGCGTGCAGACGATTTTAGTAATTTGAAGGAAAGTTTTAAAAATACGTTGGGGCAACTGTTAAACAAGGTTTTGTACAGAATTCGAAATATGTTTTGACGAAATGTGTTATTTTATATTGTTGTTTTAATGTTTATGATGAACAAAAAGAAACAGCTTTTTCAGAAGACATGTTTTGTTTTTATTTCAAGATATAGAAAAGTGTCGCTGTAACGATGAATAAAAGAACTTTGTAGAAGTAATTTTATGAATATGAAATTTCCCACTGGAGATTTCGCATTAAAGATGTGAAACGCTTTTTAGAGAAGACCAGTTGATATGCATGGGGGAAAAAAAAGGAAACAGTCGACACTAAGTATGTACCTAAGGCTAAGTATGTATCTAAGTATACTAATTATGTATGTAAGTCTAAACCACAAAATAATTTTATTTGATTATTATATTATTCAGTTTTTGTTAATTTAATATTAGTGATTATAAATGTGTGATGTTTATCAATGTAAAACTAAATCTCCACGAAATGCTAGAACAAAAATAGGCTGCTGTCATAAAGCATATTTTATTTTGCAGTAGAGTCTCTATAGTTCGCGGTGGACGCGACCTGGCTTGCATCGAACTATCGGAAACTCGAATTGTCGAAAATAATAAAAGTATGTAAACAAATAAATGGGGAAAAAAGCAAATTTTGTAAAATGGCTGTATATTCAAATGAAAACTTTACTTACAAATTATTACATTACTGATGATTAGAGCAGGTTATTTATATCAGAAATCAATAGTCAAATATTTTTTGTATTAACACGTTGACCCGTTTCCATGCAGTAATATTGCTCCATCGTCAAAGCGGAAATGTCTGTGAGGCCATCTACAGGAAGAATGCATCCATTTTCTGTGGGAGGGGGATTTCTTATGTGGCTCTCGGTGCTCCAAGTATTTGAATTTTGTGGGACGAAATATTTCTTTCTCTTGTTTTGAATGTGTTGGTGGTGGCGCTAAACCTATTCTTTCACTAACTCGGATTTATGGGAAACTCGAACAATCGAGACTCATTGTATTTTAATATAGGTAAGAGAAATCTTACATGTTATTTTGATTCGTTACGTAACAGTGGCGTAGCCCGTAGCGATAGGGTGGCAGGACAGAGAAGATGCCACGGGCCCCGGCCTGGGGAAGGGCAAGCTCGAAACAACCGCAAGCAGTAATAAAGGGGGCGGCCCGTCCAACGAAATTGCCACGGACCTGGACGATATAGCTACGCCACTGTAACGTAATTTGGTTGATAGTTCCTGAGATGACCGCATTCAATCAATACAAAACAAACACTCGTCCGCTTTATATAATAGGGAAAAACTTGGATATTTGCCACCATAGGCGATTTTTTTATTACTTTGGCAATTTACGCATGAGCATAATCATTTTCTATCAAGGTTGCCATGACAAAAACACTGAACTCAACAATAAAACGGCGTGTAAGACATGAAATAGTTAAGAATTTTCTTTAAAAGTAACACACATTAAAAGATATTGTCGCCACTCTTCTGCTTTTGTAGATGGTGGAGCATTTTTGCATTTTACAAAGAGTGAACCTTTTTTGTACCACCCGAAACGTGTGTTCGGTAACGATAAGTACCTTTTTATGTGTATTATTTTAGAAAGTTTTAATTACTTCAGTATAATCAGGGCCATTTCTAAGCCTTTTTTTTGGGGGGGGGGGAACTCTATAAACTACAAAGTCAAATATCGATTTTTACCAACTTATTTATTATTATTATTATTATTTTAAATCATTTTCAAATAGGCTACATCGAAATTTTCTTGAATTTTAGGGGGGGGGGCAATTCCCCCCCTCTTTCCCATAGGAAGTTACGCCTATGCCTGCAGATTATACATTAAACAACCACTTACGAACTCTGCGGCAGTTTGCACAGTCATGTTGAAATTGACATTGTTCCGCGTGTCTTTGAGCTACAGCAGCTAATTCTTCGTCCCATACCTGCAAAAGAGCACTAGTGAGGAGATAGTCTTCAAAACCTCCATTTCATGGTCTTCTAGTTCGATGAAATAAAAAGTGAATCATTCTCGAAGATAAATACATAAAATAAAATAAATAAATATAATATAAAATAACTTGGCTGTTCGAGCCTCGTCAGGGTGAGACCCCTGAAATCCCCTAATATTTTAGTTTCATATTATTGCCATACTAAAAGGATATTAATGGACTATGTCATTTTACCTCTCATCTTTCGTGTATTTCGCCTGGTAACACTATGTTGAAATTTTTAGGATTGTAACCTATTTATAGAAAAATGCATGGGATGCACATTCTACAGCTTACGAAATAGTGTGATAATAGATTAAAGCTGTTGTGAACTAATAGTATTTAAATATATGTAAAATCATATCGCATACTTTTATGTCCCTTTTTTATGTCGCATTTTTGGAACAATTTTCAATAAAGGGGGTGAGAGATAAAATGACATAGTCATAAAAAAATGGCTCATGTTTTGTACGACATTCATCCTTTTTAACGCTTTTCCAATAGGGTTGAAAATTATTTATAATTTCGGTTTGTCTGTCTGTCGTGCCCTAAATATGTATTGATTCCTGCGAAATTTTTGTGCTATTCCTATGTATTGCACCATGTACCCTATTGAAAATGCTATGGGTGGCACTTTTCATTGGACTCGAAATTTTTCTTTTTTTCACATACAAAGCCATTTTAGCAGACTGACCCATTAGGGCTTGTTTCGTCTCGAGCCGATCTGAGAATCCGGAGACCAACAAATTTGGGGTCTTCTACTGTGCATTGTTTAGATTTTTTCAGGCTGCTTCATTTCATTTCACTGTTCTGTGAAATTATTAAAATACGTCCAATAATGCAATTACATATTAAAATCTTTGAAATATCGCTATTTTAATAGAATAATGTACTACCGACTCCCGTATTGCAGGGATAGTGGAGGTCTATAATATGACACTGAGTATGAGACACTGAGTGCGACTAAATCAAACAAATGACAATGGAGGATATCGCCTCCTTGGGTTCGAGGCTGTAAAAGTCACGTGACGGTGGAAAACAAGCAACCTTTTCTCCGTAGGTTTATGTGCTAGACTCCTAGTAATAAGCATAAAATCAAAAAAATAATAATTATGCCTCTGTATTGTTCTGCCTATGGATGTTTCAATAACTCTCTAGAACCTGTACATGACTACAAAAAATATATCTTTCCACAGATTTCCATTAAAAAGTGCTGACATATTAAAACTTATACTGAGACGAGGCTATTTCAGTCGTGTGTGGATGGAAAATATATACTTCAGCCAATCAGATTACAGAGTTACTCATCAACACAGCCGAAAGGTCACGTGTTGGTGGAAAAATGACGTCACACCGATAAACCTCATTTCCGAAGCGAAGAAACCAATGAAGAGGTTGCGAAGAAGATGCTTTATACCTCTTCCTCTACGTGGCGGAAGAATTTGCATATCTGCAACTATAACATTGTAAAATAGTGTGGCACTAGTGTCGCCACCTGGTGATAATTTTTTGAACTAGTTTTTTTTTAATTTGGAAGCATTCTGACTAGGTAGTTTCCGCCGCATACCGTTAGGAATAGGGGAGCTTTAAAGAACAACCAATAAAATTTGCAGTTTTTTGCAAACCATTTGCAGCATATTCCCAGCAGGTGGCAACTTCTGTTCCTTGCCGCTTGCGATTTTGCTTCTCAGGGTGTTATGCTCTCTCAGGATCAGCTCCACGTCATCCGAGGAGACAGCTCTTCTCAGTGCATCGCACGTCGGGTCGGGAGCCTTACAGTAGGAATGCTCCGAGGAGTACCTGAGATACAAAGGCAGGCAGTCGTCAGTTTGTCGTGCGTTCACGTGCACCGCCAAGAGGGAAACCAGGTTAAATAAAGTCCAAAAGTCCACCATTCTGCTGAACTGTTCCGGTGGACGAACCTAGAATATTGAAAGCATACAGTCAGTGCCCTATTACCGACAGCGTAAAAGGGACAATTGCCTAGGGACCCGAAATTTTTTTACACTACACTCTTGATAATCCGGTGGTTGATTAGTCCGGCACTTTCAATAATCCGGCGCAAATTGGGAAACACGTTATATTACCTTCCAATCAGCCGAGTACCGCATAACTAAACAAGTATGCCCGCTCTTGTGCTTCCCTCCTCCTTCCGTCATTTTTACTTTTCGAACATGTACCATGTATGGAAAGTATTGCAATCAAGAAAAAATTCGGCTCTGAGATGTTTATGTATTGACACGTTTCGAGGTCTTCTGAATTCATTTATGCTATCTTTACGAGATGTATGTGTGTGTGAGTAAACACGATAGCTCCTAAACGGTGCATTCAGTCTAGCTCGTTACAGGTCACCGTCGCAAGACCGGTACTGATTTTGCTGTGTATAGGACTTATAGTTTTTTTACAGGGCTACGAAAAAGATTTATTTTACATTATGGCCAATAGACGGAAATTCTTGAAAGAGTGCAAGCGTCTAAATGCTGAATTCGATTGGGCACAAATTAGGCATTTATATAAAAGGGTTACAGTCAGATGATCTGCATGGATTTTGGTGTGTGTAGAATTGATAGTTTGTTCACGAGATTGCAATAAATAATTCTTATGCATTACGGTGTATGCTCGCAAATCATTTAAAATGAGCTAGTGTCTAAATGGTGCATTGGAAGAAGTTCAAATTGGGTCTATGTATATTACAGGTCACAGTCACACAACCTATATAGATTTTGGTGTGTATAGGACTTATAGATTTTTTTTTTTTTTTCACAGGGCAACAAATAAGTGTTCTTTTACATTATGGACAATGGACGGAGATTTTTGAAAGTGCACTACGGTCTAAACGTTGCGCCTGATTGAGCACAAATTGGGTATGCATATTTAGGTCAGGATCTCATGACCTGCATATATTCTGGTGTGTGTAGAGTGGATATTTTGTTCACAGGCTTGAAAAAAGTAATTCTTATATATTAAGGCCTATCTACACAGCACACTATGTCAAAATCAGGTCTAAACAGATATCCAAACTGATCTATAACATCCAGGACATTTAAAGGACATTTATATGCGGAGAAAAATATATATCAATAGGACATCTAAATTGCTACTTCTATAAGATATCCTTAGAAGGCTTATAGATATCTAATATTCATCCGAAACCAGATATCGATTGGAAATGTATTTATGACATCCATAAGAAATCCATCAGTAGACATCTTATGTAGCTAATGAAATAGATGTCCCATAGATATTTAATTGCCACCCAAAGCTACAAATCTATTGGATTAATTAAGTACGTGATGAATTATGTACGTGAATTTATTACTTATGTACGTGAATTTATTACTTATGTACGTGAATTTATTAATTATCATTTATCAATAATTATGTACTTAGGTTGTAATAAACAGCAATTCTATTTATTCGTAATGAATGATGGATTTATGATTCAAATTCAAATGCACTATAGTATAACACTTATAATTCAAATAATATAGAGTATATAATTATTAACACTCTCCACATCATCAAATTAGCTTTATTGAACAATAACTATGTAGCTTTCCAAATTAAGTACAGTTTTTTAAATAAATAATCGAAAATTATAGCGCCTACCCAGCTAGAAAAAGCCTTTTTTTTTCCAAAAACATATAAATTGTACACAATTTGTACATAAAATGTAGATATTTTTGAATATTTTGAAATTATGCACATGTGCAAATTGTATGCAGTTTTTATGCATACTGAAACAAAATTTACGCAGAGTAAAAGGATTTTCAGAAAAATCGCAAAATCTACTAAGAAATTTTTTTAAATCCGACGCCTATAGCTTAAATTGAGTGATCAACTATCATGTCACCAAATTCCATTTAGTCGTTATTACGTGATATGCGAACAAAAATTTGCGCAGTTTGAAACAATTTTCGGAAAATCAAACAATCTATTGAATTTTTAAAAATTTGACGCCTATAGTTTAAGTTGAGTGACCGCTATCATGTCACCAAATTTTATTTTATTCGCTCGAGTCAGTTTTACGTGATGTGCAAATAAAAAAAGCGTTACTGACAGAACGACAGACAGACAAACTTTTTTCTTTACAGTTGTACTGGGGTCTCAAATTGGCTTAAAACAGATAGAAATCGCAAACTTTTGTAATACCAAGTAGTGTACGGCAAATTCTAATTTTATTTATTTAGATATGTAATAAAAGTTTTCATTCCGAAATTGAAACAACAATCACTTCAAACTTTAGTCTTTTCAACCTGAGTCGAATCTGTCTGGTGGTTAGAAGGCTCGCCTACCACGCCTTGGATCCATGGTTCGATACCAGCCGTGGAATGTAGGTCTCAACTTAAAAGTAACTTAAAGTTCTTATCTCCGATAATAGATGGCAGCACCAAAATTCAAAGCATCGAAGAAGAAAACTCAGCGGGTAAGAGATGGCATAGTTATGACGTCATAATTAACTTTTTCCTCATCCCAAAAGAGGGCTATTGCAAATTGCTCGGATAATCTGGATATGGTATAGATATCTATTTACGGGCTGTTTGAGAAATCTTGGATATTTTGGACGTCTAATAAATATCTATGCTACTTGGATGTAGATCTCTTACAGACATCCTGGATATTACAGATGTTGTCTAGTCCTTAGAGAGATCGCACCTCAAATCTCTTTCATTTTATGTTATCTGGAGGATCGTGGACTTCTAATAGATATACCCATTATCCAACTCTGATTCTTCATACATGACCAATAGGTGTGCTGTGACATGACCAATAGGACCTTTGTGCTGTGTGCGTAAAGACGGAAATCATTTAAAGTGAGCTATGTGTCTAAATTTTCATTCGATTGACATCAAATTATGTAGGGATATTATAGCTCACTGTCTTACATACTGCATAAATTTTAGTGTGTGTACGCACAGCATTTTTTTTTTTTTTTCAGAGCTACAAAAATGTATTCTTATGCATTGCGGCCTATACGCTCGTATCATTTCAAGTGTACTAGAGCCTGAACACTAGATCCTATTCAGTTGAGTGAAATTTTATTTATACGCTTGTGGTAAATATCAAATGTTCGCAAAGTCGAATTGAGTCACTCCGCATTTTTCTATTTCACGTTATGTATTTTGCAGTGGCGTAGCGTAGCTTTTAAAAGCAGGAAAGCAACTTTATAACATCAAATTTGTTTATTTATTTTAATCCTCAAATTCAATCTTCAAATTTATTTATTTATTTTAATCCAGAAACATTTGTTTATATGATCATTATAACATACATACAACTTTTTCAAAGCAAAAATTTTATTTTAAGAAAAATTTAAAAAAGGTAAGACATATATTTCTAAATAACTAAATAATTAGTTTTACAAAATACAAAGTTATGTTTGAAAAAAAGATGTACATTAATTACTGTACTAAAAGCTTTTATCTATCGTTTATTTCAACGGAGTTTAAAAGCCGAAACTGTAATAAAAGGCATCACTGCTAGACAGGTGCGTAGCCAGAAATTTTTCATGGGGGGGTTACGACTACTGCAACTCATATATATGTATACGTGTGTGTGATAATGTATTGAAGAATATACATATTGTACGGCAAAAAATTCCTCATTGGGGGGTTATGACCCCCCTAAACGCCCCCCCCCGTGGCTACGCCTCTGCTGCTAGAATAAGTCCGAAAGAAATCCCTGTAGATTTTCCTCTGTACGCACGGTCAGTGAAAATTCCCCATTGCGCATCCCCATTTTCCCTTTTCTTTTTCTTTCCAGGAGAGCTGCACTTCTTTGATTGGTGACTAGCTGTGGAAGCAACTGAACCAAATGCTTATTCCCTCCTGGACTTCTGTAGCTGGCTGCTTCGGTTTTCCCCCCTTCTTCGACTGCCCTTTTCTATAGAAAAACGGGAAGAGGTGGAAGATGGGATATACATTGCTTACAGCGCGTGTGACTGTTGCGCTGTCTTTAAACTAAACTTTCTGCTTCCTCGCACTTTTCTCTAGTGGGCGAAATGCTTTTAAACTTAACTTTATGTTGGTTAGGAATATTTTTTGATACATAAAAAACAGTTGGCAGTCAAAAGAAAGTTGAATTTTGGAAGGGAAGCAATGCTTCCATTACATCCATGGACGTTACGCCCCTGGTATTTTGTAGAGTGTTTATCGAGTATACTAAAATGTCGACCAAACGAAAACACATGACTTTAAGTTTGTGTCAAAAACAAGAGTTCTTGATAATCCTAAAGTTTTCGATAATACGGCTGTTGTCTACTCCGCATATATATAGGAATTTCAAGATTGTACTGTATTCTCCGCTTTTGAAATTCTGCCTTAAAATTAACAGAGGGAAAAAAATTCAAAAGTGATATTGTTATTAATACTTGTAGTCATTTATCCTTTAGCAATTTTTAGCAATATTATTAGCCTTTAGCAATGTTTTTGGCTGTGCGTGCGCACAGCCAGTCTGAGTGTCAAAAAACGATCTCTTATTTGTATACCTTTGAGAGTAGCCTACCGATAGTGTAAGGTTTTAAATATTGTTGCAGAATACTCTGCTTGTTTTCTGGGGTCTGCTTGTTTCCTGTAAAGTCCAGTTGGTGTAGAAAGTTCTAGTAAAGAGTCCACTTGTCGGGATGGAACACAACTTTATTGCTTCTAGAACTTAATCGAACAATCAGCAGTACAAAATTCACAGGCACTAACCGCCAGTAGCTCGTTTATAACAGTCCACTCAGTATCGAAGCTCTCACAAATGCTGTAATTCTCACACAAAATAAAACACTTCCACAGGGAAAATTCAGTGGAAATGTGCAAGGGATTTCGTACACAATCCCTTAAGACACAGCAATGAAGAATTTACACACAGCACTTAAAAATCAGCTTCGAATAGCCAGCGGAAACACCGCTTCTATGGCGTCAATACAAAGCAAAGTACATCGGCAGCTCGATCCACACTCAACTGAGGGCCTCTGACATGCTTGTATTTATAAGTGACGCAGAAGCTAAAAGAAGCTTCCAGAAGAATGTATTTCTCAAGATTCCACACAAAGCGAGAATTTTGATTACGTCATAGAAGAGAAATATTAGACTATTATGCATGGTAATGCAGAAAAACTATTTTTACAAACCGCATCGGAAAAATCGCGCCAAATGGCGACCAAAATGTCGCCAAGTTTGGCGACTTTTGGCGAAATATCGCCAAATTTGGCACCAAAAATAAGTCCCCAAAAGTGACGCTACCGAAGGCCTAGGACCCATATTTCACGAGATTTCTAGAAAATGCACACAAATGAATGGGGAAACCGAAACCTCCTCATCTTCAGTTCTAGTTGACCGATTTTGATGCAACATAAAGCAAAATTTAACTATTTGACGCGTAGAATACGAATTTTGAAACCCCAAAACAGCGGGTTGTCCCGAAAATTCGTAACAATATAACTCTGCCAGGAAAGAATTTTTACCACTCAGCACCGCCATCATTCCGGCAACAAGCTGTTTAGAACCACTAACCTTTTTTTAACAGTTATTTATAATAAAATTTTGATAAGGGACCAAACAAAAGAAATAATGTGAGAGATTTAATCTTATACTTTGAAGTGTATCAAAAGCTGTAGAGAAAAAGAAATTATGTTTATAGTCCAGGAGCCAGCTGGCATTTTTGATGACCAATAACAAAAAATCTGAAATCTTGTTCTATTCATTCTGAAATCTAGTTCATTTAGTTATACAGTAGAACCTCGATTATCCGAGCTAATTGGGACCGCTAGTACCTCGGATATCGGAAATCTCGGTTAATAGAAACTATGTATCAAAACCTTCCGCGCTTGCGAATTTAACTAACTTTTAAAGTAAAAAACAATAGAACGTTTTTTAAATGATAAAAATAAACATATATGATCTTATGTCTCACAGCTAAAAAGATTTAAAAAGGAAATCAACTCTAGTAGTAAATTTTAAAAAGTAAAATGGATTTGTTTTTTTGGACAAAACAATAAATGGAACACGGACAACGAACTAAAATGTGTATAATTTTTTCCAAGCTCATTTTGGAAAGGAGAAAAAAAAAAAATTAGACTTCGTTATTGCCTTGGTTAACAGGAACCTCGGTTAACCGAAGCTCGGTTAATCGAGGTTCTACTGTACATATAACAGAAGTGAACGTCAGCTGGAGCATTTGCGGAGGGTGCAGCTACCCCGGCCACCCAAACATGTAAAATAATTTTTAAAAAATTATAATAAAAAATTTGATACTTTGTACATGTGTTTATCACGTTGTATACAAATGAAAAAAAAAATAATCAGCTGTCTTCATAGCGGTGGATTATACGCCAGCTGGCGACGATCATCTGCATTCGGTTGTATAGCGGTGGATTACACGCCAACATGTAAAGAGTATCCGCTAAGTAAAATGATAATAAAAAAGCTGAAATTTGGTGAAGTGATAGTTAACTTTACCAGTTTTTGGAAAAAATTAGTCAGCTGAGTCTTCCGTGGTGGAAAAGTGCTCAGCTGGCGATTGAAAGTTACAGCGTATTGCTACACGCAAAAGCGCCTGATGTATTTCACTGAATCGGCTGATCACTTTTACACCGCGGTAAATTCAGCGGACAACTTCTTTCATGTAACTTTCATAAAGAACTACTTTACAAAGTTCAGCTTTCTTTGTTTCTGATATCTATCAATTTTTAATGTTGCATGTCTCACAGTGCGTCCATGAATCGACTGAAGATACCTAAATCTTTTTTTTTTTTTACTCTCAGTTATATATTCAAAATACGTAACAATGAGAAAAATATAGAGGAATGTGGCCCAAAAATAATCCTAGCGGCAAAACGATCCACGTATGTTTTCTCAGATACAGGTCGCACTACCTATCGAATAACACATAAACTAGTTGTGCCAAGTCAAGAAGAAGCAGTGGCGATATTTAAGTGATCGGTGTATTACGTGTTTGAATGTAATTCTTAAGAACTGGGCTTTATCATATCTATTACGAGGTAAGCACTAACTTTATTTTATTTCGAAATACAATATTTACAGAAATATGACTTGGTTGACTGAACAGAGTATGTTTTTAGATGTGAATTGCACTTATTTGGTTTATGTTTCTCGGCGAGTTCCAGTATTATGAACTAAAGTGGACAGCCATACTGCCAGGTAAAATGATCCATCGACTGAAGAAACTCCAGTACCGGGCCCTAGTCATCATGGCAGCTCTTCAAGACGTCCTCAAAATGCATGACTCCCCATTAAATTATTTAATTCATTTCTGCGTTTATTGTAGGCCACAATATTTTATTTATAATTTTGAAATATTCCATTTATTGTTTGTGACACTTCTTATTTTAAAATTTTCATAAAATAAATTATGCATACTATATGACTGTAAAGATTATTTTATTTCATTATCTATAGTCATAATTGCTTTTACATCTTTTATTCTACCTATAGAAAACAATTTACAATTATTTTCAAATGAAATATCATTTTGCCCGTGGATGAGGGTAAAATGATCCTTTGGACCCTTCAAAATTCTATTTTTATTTTTATTTTATTTTTTTTCAGTTGCTCAATTTGGGCTTAAAATATAAATTAAAATATGTTTATGATGTAAAATATAGTGTAAAATATTGTGGCAAAGGGTCAAAGTTTTATTTAACATTTATGTTATTTTGTGCGAGTTTATCCCTTAAGGGAATCATTTTGGGCCACCTTCCCCTATATGTAAACATCGAAGAAAATTTATTACTTTAAGTTATGTGTAATTTATTTTTTGTTCAGCTGTAGAACACGAGTTACCTGAAGACGTTGTCTGCTGAATTTTTCGCGATATAAAAGTGATCAGCTGATGCAAGTGAAATACATCAGGGGCATGTACGTGTAGCAAGACGCTGTAACTTTCAATCGCCAGCTGAGGACTTTTCCACCACGAAAAACTCAGCGGACTATTTTTTTCATAAAACTGATGAATTAACTGTCACCTCACCAAATTTCAACTTTTTTATTATTGTTTAAGTTAGCGGGTATTCTTTACATGTTGACGTACAATCCATCAGTTGACAGTTTTTTTTTTTCATTTGTATACAACGTGATAAACACATGTACAAAGTATCAACTTTTTTATTATCATTATCTTTTTAAAATTATTTTACATGTTTGGGCGGCCGGGGCGGCTACACCACCGCCACTCTATCAGCTGACGTTCATTTTCTTTACTCACAATATAAAATGAACCAAAGTAAAAAATCTCAGATTTTTTGCGATGATGACCCGAAAATGGTAGCTGGCTCCCGGACTATTAGTCCTGCCTATACACATGATCACATACAGAAAAAGATTTAAAATGACTTACAACGTATCGTCTATCCATGTGCCTTCGTTTGGAAATTCTAATCTCTCTTCACCGAGCGAATGTACCATAAATATGAAAAACAGTTCTCACCTTTTTTTTTTAATGCTGTAAGTCTTGTGAAAGAACGAATTACTTTTAAGCGAAAGAGAGTGTTTCTGCTGTTCGATATTTCGTGATCTTTCTTTCCGGGAATCAATACTTTTTCTTGGTTTCCTGCCACAGCCCCCGGGAGACCTGTGGAAACTGCGAAAATTCATCTGCAAGTTGCATAATACCCTCTTTCGTAACTGACGCAAAAGAAGCGGTTCCTTGATCAACAGTTTTGTTTCTGGGAACTACAAACATCACATATAGGGAATGCAATCCGCTTTTGCGGGATTACAATATTATATTATGGCTATAATTTTCAGATTTATGTAAGTTATGGTTTTAATTATGAATTAAGACAAAGTATTAAACCTGATAGTGCTTATAAACTTACTTTTTCGTACTTTTCTCTATTAAAATTAATTTTTATTTGAATGAAATGTCAATCCCGCGGGATCCCGCAATCTCGAGCGGGATTGACATTTCATTCAAATAAAAATTAATTTTAATAGAGAAAAGTAAGCACTATCAGGTTTAATACATCTTAATTCATAATTAAAACAACAACTTACATAAATATGAAAATTATAGCCATGATATTGTAATCCCGCAAAAGCGAGATTGCATTTCCTAATCACATAAATAATCATTGAAGACCGTAAGAGCAGTTCTTTCAGTACTCATTCTCAAAAGATGACCCGCCCCTTTGATTCTACTCAGTTTTATTTAGTTAATAATGTCATCATATTTACAGATTTTATAAATTTCGAAGTTATATATTTTCTTCCGAGTATTATTTTCTAAAACATCCCCAAAAATAGTTTTTAGAACCTTCCTTTCAAAGATCGCCAGTGCTTTTTTTTCCATCGACGCTAAAGTCCATGTGTCTGAGGCATAGATTAACATTTTATAAGGCCGTGGTAAGAATACTTACCACCTACGGTCAATGCCATATTACCACCAAGGCAAACGGGACAACTGCCCAGGGCCCACAGATTTTAGGGGCCCAAAAATGTTACATTTTACATTTTTATAATTTTACAGGGAAATTACAAAGGAGAAAAATATTTCAAAAGATTTGTTAGTTATAAAACATGAAAAATGAAAGTAATTCAAATTTACATTTCTCTATTTATAAATTAATTTAAACTTCTTTTCAATTATTCGAAATGCTCTACAGTCGGAGTAGCACACCAACATGTAAGAAAATAACCAACCACATTTTCTAAACAGTATTTTTAATATTAAAAAAATAGCAAAATTGTGAATTATTTGTTCGTTAAAAAATTTAAAAAATTACTGTGTATAAAAAGTGGTTGTGTTCCGTTCATGTTGATAACTGTGATACAGCATTTTGATGTAATGTTTCACTATCTGTTCAAAGGCATCCTGTAACTATATTCATTTATTTCAGATTGCTCAAAACAAAATTTGTGTTTGGAAGGGGGAAGATACATTTAAAACTTTTCAGAAAGAAACAATCTTTTTTTTTAAGGGAGGAGTTATTGCGTGGGGCCCAATTTTTTTCTTCTGCCCAGTGCCCACAGTTGTCTTGATTGGGCTCTGACTACAGTCTGTTAAATACAGAAATCAATTATCATAAGTGAAATTTTTTTTTTTGTTCAGTTATATTGGATATCTATGTTTTCAATACATCTACATTCTAAATTATATTTGGCTTATGAACTTTTCTTTCATTCGTAATTTTAATGAAAGCTCGAATAATGACTCGAAAATGGAACATAAGAATCATCTCTTTTAATTATACATTTTTTCGTTTAATTCCTTGTACAAGCAGCAGGTAGTTTTCCGACTTTGACATTGTGAATAATTAGTGTATTCTCCTGCAAAATGTCTATGTTTAATACTTGTTTAACCAACTTTCCAGTACAGGTGTCGCCAATTTTCCAATACTTGTTTCACCAATTCAGAACATGGGGACTATATGAATTATTCTCCAAAAATGGGCCAGAAAAATCCCAAGTACTTTCGACTCTCTGCACATATAAAGGGGGCACCTTATAAAGGGTTAAAACTGATCTTATTAACACCTTGTGCAACAGAATTTTTGTTCTTCTCTTTATTAGATGGGATTTAAAAAAAGGTCTTAAACCGAAAAATCAGCGATTCGCGGCAATAATCCTTTTTCTGATTTCAGGATTAATATCATTTTGATTGTTGATCTCAGAACCCAAATAGGTGAACTTAGATGACATTTTACCAAATAGATGGTATTTTACTTTACTAGGGAATGTCCCTAGTAAAGTAAAATACTCAAGAACAGTTCGTCAACTCTGAAACATTTCCGAGAAAATTGCTTTTAAAGACTCGACACTACGTGCTTATTTTCCTGTAATTTCTCATTCTGTACGCTGTCGGTCGTGACGTTGTGGTATCATCTTCCAGAGTCGGGCACCATTAACTAAAATATTAATTGAACTAAACATTCAACTAAAAACTAAGTTATTTTTAACTGAACGCAACTAAACGTTCAACTAAAGAAGTTGTTATTTGAAGGTCCAACTAACTCGGCTCAACTAAATTAGTTTATGTTTTCTGATCCACTAAAACTAATTTAGCTATAAGCAGAGTTAGTTGAACCTTACAACTAACTACTATTAGTTTAGTTGTCATTTACCTGTCAACTAACTAAATTAGTTCTGCTGTTTAGTTTAACGTTAGTTTAACTCTGTCATCTTCGACTGCGGAGGTAGCAGATTCGAGTTCGGTTCTTGCCGCTTTTTTTTTTGTTTGTTTCCCCTGTAAAATCATAAATACAATTTAGAACTCTCATTCAGATCATACGTACATACATACGTACCCACAAACAATAAAGTAGTGGAAATTGATTCGTAGACGGTCAAAAAACGACTGTACATGCATGACACATGTCCGTACATACGTTGAGATATCATGCAAAAACTGGTCAAAGTGAATTTAAGGATGGTCAAAAAATCAAGCTTTTCTCCAAAACCTGACTACCGAAATTTTTGTCGATCAAGATTCTTCCTTTACTTCGAAAAGAATATAAAAAGCAGAAAATATTTATTGGCAAATATTATTAAAAAAAAAAAAAGAAAAAGAAAGAAAGAAAATCTGAAACACTCTCATATATTAAATATCTATTTGTCTTCCTTCTTCCATTAGACTAAAAAGGGTATCATAACCTACCGACCGGCGCCATGCTCAATGAGTTAAAAACTATGAAGAGAAGCAGGTGGCGGAAGCTGGTTTTGATAATGTGCATGCCCTGATTATCACACGGGCACTTAGGGCACGTGCCCTGGGCACACATGCAGAAATAGCTCAAAAAGTGACTTTAAATCTGTGTATAGGGGTACGAAAATTGAAACAGCTTTGTACAGGGGATCAAGAATTTGAAAACTGCCTTGGACATAAAAATGGTATAATCAGGCCATGATCCTATGAATTCTACGTTATAGACAAGGCGATATCTGATTGCCGAGGTGTAGTGTATGCGGAAGCCCTTTTTTGTACAGCCGTTACTGAAGGCATCCCTCCTTAAAAAAGAAAAATCAAGAAAATTCAGATATTACCTAAATTGTTTTCTGCAATAGGGAACATTTTGCTCAACTCCCCACAATATTACATGCCAATTTACACCAATGATTTCTTGAAAAAAATAGGGTTTCTGCCACTGAAATACATTGCGGGCCCGTTTACATGCACAAAGATGCGGGGTAAATGCCGTAACTTTCCCTGCTTTCTATCCTAGATTCCCTGCATAGGGAAAAATACAAGGCTTAGGGCGCGTTCGAGAATTCATCGGTCGTGCACCGGTAATAACGGTGCACGACCAGAGCGTTCGGAAAGGTGGAGCGTTGGGCGGAGCTCTGGAAGTAACCGCGTTCGAAAACGTTTCGGTCATGTAGCGGTTGTCTGCTCAGCATGACCAGAGCGCAACCAAAATGACCCTGCTAGTGAGGTGGGTGAGCACCGGTGCATAACCGACCGGTGAATTCTCGAACGGGCCCAGAAAGATTACTAGTTCAGTGAATGAAGGGTAAATGCAGGGAGTGATGACCTCGTTTTCCCATGATGCATTGCACATTTTTCCTATACACTGCTCATGGAATTACAGATAAGGATAACAAACGCCATGCTATCAAAGTAGCCCAGCTTCAGTTGAAGATGGGGGTGGATCGATTAGGAGATTATCTGATGCTGCCATCTAGCGGCAATAGTTACAAACAATATGTCAAAAAAACTTTCCATAAATTAGGAGTCGATGTATCGATTTTATTAATTATTTATATTTCGAAATTGAAAAAATATATTAACGCTTTTTAAAATAAATAAATCAAAGTTATGCATGCACATATAAATAGTTTTTGTGGTAATCCTCAAAGTTTTTGTAGCTATTTAAACTGCATTTTTAAGATTAATAAATATATTTTTTTTCTTTTAGTGCTTCATTACACCTGACCACCAACTTCAAATAATTAGGATGATATTAATTATAACAAATGTTGAAAATTTCTCCTAGAATTTTACAAATATTTTATTATCCGTAGATTAATAGATTCTTAAGAAAATGTAAAATAAAAGTTTTTTTTTTAATAATTCAAGAATTAAAGATTTATTTAAACATTTTTGCTACAATCCGAACATTAACAACCTGTTAAATACAGCCACCAGGCAATGTAATTTTACAATGGTTAATTAAATTGATTAATTACTGTAAAACAATAATTACTGTAAAAATGTGTGTACAAGGAATGTGCACTGTAGGATGTAATGTCCTTTTGGAAAGGTTTTTTTTTTTTTTTTTTTGGTAGGATTTAGTGCCTTTTTGGAAGAATGAATGATCATTACTGCCTCAATCGTTGATGAATAGCCTCATTGATAGTATGAGAGCTCAGTGTGAAGCTAGTAGTACGAGATGGCTACACCTCTTATAAGACGAAGCAGTAAAGAGTTATGACATACCCTATATGGACCAATCTTTCTCCCATTTGCCTAAATTAAATTCTAATGCGAAAATTTTTGTTACTATTTCCTGCATTCCAGGATGAGATAAGTATACCAAATTCCCATGAATTAAACCCGCTTTTTGCCGATCTCACTTTTTACATTTGTAACTAATTTTGGACACATAGCAGAGATATTTGAAGGACCCAGGCTATTGTCCCGCTTACCCGTGTGCTGTGCACGGCCAGCTGCCGTCAAAAAAGGGTCTCTAGTTCTGTGGCACGCGATGAACGTTTCGATCGTCCGCCATCTTGCTGGTAGTTAAGTCGAGCGATGGCAACGGCTGCCTCTTTTTCAGCATTGGGAAAGGGTTGCGCCTAAAAGGGTTAAATAACGTTTCAAAGCATTGGAAAGCTTAAAAAATGCTTGATGTATACGTGAAGACGAGAGCATCCGTAGGCCTCTTTGGATGACTCATCGAAATACACCCTCCCAAAACAGTATTCGAGCAAGAGAGAAATTTCCTATTTCAGATTTGCGAATAATATTTGAGTTTTTGAAAAATGCACAACTTGATAGAAATAAGGAACGTTATATTTATGCATAGCCTAATTCATATTCTATGATAAATAATTTTTAATATACGAAACCAACGTAGGAAATTTCTCTCTTGCTCGAATACTTTTTTTGGTGGGTGTACACTCTCAGGCCCTTTACAAATAGCGAAGGACCTGGAAACAGAAAGATTGAAGGAAAGCCAAGGGGGCCGTTCGATAATTCACCGGTTGGTTATGCACCGGTGGTGCTACCGGATGCCGTTATTCTTTGGTTAAGTGACGTTCCGGTCATCAACCGGTTTCGGCCATCCTCACCACATCCGATGCCCATCCAAGAAAGCATAAATAAACATTGGCAACCCTTCTCTACTCTAATGCCCTCACGTTGGTGGGGGTGCAAGGTTATGGAAAGAATCCTCCTGAAACGTATCTTAGATTGGGTAACCGAAAAATACATCTTTCACGATCGGCATTTTGGCTTTCTTCCTACTAAGGATAGTACTAAAGCTCTGTATGTATTCCACCCCTAGACAGCACATAAGCTTAAATCAAGCTTGAAATTTCTTTGAATTTGACGCATTAATGCAAGCTTGACAGTTCAACTCATTCTAAGCTGGCAGCAAGCTTGCAGGAGTCATGTTGAATTGTCAAGCTTAAATACAGCTTGATTTAAGCTTGACAATTGCTACTCGCTTGATTTTTCCTTTTTAAGGGAGCGTTGATGGCGCCATCTGTGAAAGAGAATGGACATTAATTGTCTAGCGTCCTCAAATTTGCTGAAAGTTCGTAAAAGATGTGTTTATTTTATTACCAGTGCCATATTACCGGCAAGGCAAACGGGGCAACTGCCCAGGGCCTAATTAACTAGCCTAGGCCAGGGGCTATTTAACTGTATAAATTAACTAGCAGCGAAACCCGGCGTTGCTCGGATTAAAATGTACCGCATGTTTAATGGTATAAAAGATATTAAAGGATCCATTTTTTACGTAGATAATTCAGATTTCTTAGATATTGAGAGACTTATTCGACCATTAAACATGCGATGTATAGAAAGTATATCAAATTATCTAATTAATTAACTAATTGAAATAATTATAATTTAAAATAAGAAACACCTTAGTAAATCGAAAATTTATGTTTTATTTACACAATTATTTGCATGTTATATTATACATATTACATATTTTATTATAAATTTACACTTTTTATTTTTATTACATTTTTTAAAATTTCTTTTTACAATACTTGCTTATAGACTACATTTCTGGTTTTATTGTCCGGATTGTAAAGGAATAAATTTCGAGGTGATCCTTCTCGTGAGCAGGCAACGTATAGTTGGAAGTGTGCAAACGTTTCGTACATTTTTCATCTTTTATACACGGAGAACTTCTGTTTAGTTCACCACACGGGCCATGAACCATGTTTTTTTGCGATTATACTATAAAGGTCAGGATCTTCTTCCGGGTTTGGAAATTCAGCCTTGATGATATCATCTATTTGATTCGGTTGAATTTTATGTTTTGAAACCAAATTAAGTTGTGAGAATGTGGCAGTCCTCGTTTCTGCCATTCAGTTGAAAACATCCAGCAGGTAGCAGCACCAAATATTTGAGTTTTCACGATGGAGTCAATAAATTTAATATGTTTTTGATTAAAAACTCGAGCAACAATATCATGTCGATCTCTGGCCATCTGTCCATATTGTAATTCTTCTTTGATTTCCACCCATGAAGAATTACATGTAAATGTTATAAATAAATCTGGTCTGCCGTGTTTTCGACATAAGTTATCGCATCCTGAGCATATTGATGCATGTGACGTGGACTTCCAGTAGTAAATGTCGATAGCAAGATGACCAATTTTCCTATGTTATCGACGTTTGCACCATTTATCATTGCATCTCTCTAATGGATGTATTCATCCGAACGCAACGCCCTGCGTTGATTATGGCGAATAAATTCTAATCTTTCCGTCTCAATTTTAGCATACATGTCTACAATAAACTGCTGCAATAACTGCCGAGTTGTTTAAAATATGGTTATATTCATCATTTCTAGTCATAATTCGATAAGCATAAAATTGCATCGCTGATACCTTTTTGTTAGTTTCGACACCTGTAGCTGGATCGCTTTGTTGAATATTGAAGTGATAACCATCCTCACCTTGCCAAAAAATTAGCGGATAGTGTAGTGCATCATAACTACGATGTGTTTCAGCAATACGTTGCAATTCATTACTTCGGCGTTGAATAATAATATCACGACGACTACATTCGTTCCTTTGAGGTGCATTGAACCTTCTTTCGTGTTGACCGGCTGGTCTTTTATCTGCTCGAATAACGATCTTATAATTATCTGCAGCCATTTGGTCTAGAGATGTCTTAAACACATTCATTAGTTGATTATGATTATGAAGTAGACGTTGTAGTTTTTAAATAATATCTCGTTGTAGTCCCTGAATGTTAGAGCAACGTTGGTCTGTTTCAAGATCTTCGTTACAAAACAAAATATATTTGAAGAAATTTTGGAGTTTCATTGGGCAATCGGCAGAAGTGAACCTACTCGATGACAAATTTGGCCTTGAACCTTAAAAACCGGGCTGAAATTTTCTTCTTTGCATATTAATGAAGCTCCAAATGAAATCATTTGAAAACAACAGTTGTATCGACGTTTATTTTGTAGAAAATGATTGGAATCTGGTGTTTTTTCCAGTCATATATGCGAGTAATTGTGGTGGTTGGTACATCTAATGCTGGTAAATTGACTTTACCACTCGAACAGGCACACACCAGCAGTTTCGCCTTTTAAAGTTCCGTGCATGACAATACTCTCATATCGTATCTATTTTTTCGATGATAATATTTGGATGTTCACTGTATTGTTTTTTTTCAATCATAATGGAACGCCCCGAAGTTCTAAATTCTCAATTTTACTTGTAGCAGCTCGTTTTTTGCGTAAAGTAGCCATTCTTTCTTTACTTCTTCTATTTTCCACTTCACGTTGATCAGCAGATTGACGATTTCTAAGTGTTCTCATTTGGGATCACACTTCTTCATTAATATGTGTTCTTTCTTCTTCGTTTAAATTTTCTCTATTTTTTTTTCTTTTTTACTCCTTTACGAATATTTGAGAGCCGTTTCTCTCTCTTTGTTCTTCTGTTTCAAGTTGACGTGCTACTTTTTCTTCTTTTAAAATCCACTCGAGGTTTCGTAAATACTTTTTTACGCCTTGGCATTGTGCATATGTAATGTAATAAAGTTACACAAAATTAATCCCTTGATTGCTATTATGGTGTCACTGACGAACTCTCTTGAATATTCAGATAGTTTGTTCTTTTTCATTTGTCAAAATGACTTGAATTTGTTTAATTACTGTTCACTCTTAATTTCAGTTAATCTTTACTCGACTGCAAACACGATCAAACTGGCGAAAAGTCACTGAATTTCGATTTATATACCATAACACATCGAAATTGATAGCATCAGAACACTCTAGAATATTCAAATAATTTGTTCTTTTCCACTTGTTAAAATAACTTGAATTTGTTTCAGGTAAAATGGTTCGCAGACGATTATTGCTTGAGATTCAGTTTTCCTGCTGATATGGCAACAGACGATAAACGTTAAATTTTAGTATTTTATTGGAGTTGAAATTCAGAAGTTTTCATGAGTTAGAAAAGGACAGATATGTATATTTTTTCACATTTTCGCCACCCACAACCACCCACTTCCACCCACCGCGACCAAACTCCCTTACTTTCACCGTGAGACCAAGGGGTATTTACCACCCCAACGGGAAGTTAATTCGAGTAGGTGGTGATAGAGAAAACCCTGTCTTTACAAACGAACATTAGCATTTTATATATATATTAAGATAAGATTTAAACTTATTTTTAATTCTTCGAAATGCTCTATATCGATATAGCATACCAATATGTAGGAAAATAACTAACCACATTTGTAAAGAAAATTTTTAGCGTTAAAAAATAGCAAAAATTTTCAATTATTTGTTATTATAAGAAATACTAGCTGAAGTACCCGTTCTTCGCACGGGAATGAATGGACTTTTTGATATTACGATTTGTGGTGATTACTATTCATTGTAATAAACAGATATAGCAAAGTGGATATCGCATTATATTGTGTCCAATAATCATGCATACCGAATTGCAAGGCAATCGTTTTTACGGTGCAGAAGGCCATGCGGCGTAGCGCAATCTAGTGGCGAGTTTTAGCAAAACGGATACGGCGAAAATATTTTTCGCATTCAGATATCGATGTATACGAATTTTCATGACTATCGGCTGGACAGTCCTGAAGTTCATGTGTTGACGCGACATCTAGTGGCAAGTTATAGGAAAATGGATAGCGCCAAACTCTTCCCCGTGTTCAAATATCTATGTATACCTATTTTCATAGCGATTATTTGCACAGTCAAGAAGTGATACACTGCATGGCCATCTAGTGGTTCAATAAAGTAATGATTTGCTACAGCGACCGTCAGGTGGCGAGTTACAGCAAAATGGATAACGCCAAAATATTCTCATTGTTCAAATAGCTATGTATACTGATTTTCATAGCGAACCGTGTTCAACTATCTATGTATACCAATTTTCATAACGATCATTTGCACAGTCAAGAAGTGATACACTGCAGGGCCATCTAGTAGTTAATTAAAGTAATGATTTGCTACAGCGCCGTCAAGTGGCGAGTTATAGCAAAATGGATAACGCCAAAATATTCTCATTGTTCAAATAGCTATGTATACTGATTTTCATAGCGACCGTTTGAATGGTCAAGAATTTGGCCTGCTGCAGCGTCATCTAGTGGCGAGTTAAAATAATAATGCATTGCAGTGTCATCTAGTGGTGAGTAACATCAAAAGGAACGCAGTTAGAATATATTCTTCGTGCTCAAATGTGTAAGTATAAAAATTTTTATGCCGATCGGTCGAACGGTATAGAAGTTGATGCTTTGCAGCGCCATTTAGCGGCAAGTTACCGCAAAATGGATAGTGAAAAATATTCTCCGTGTTCTAATATTCGCGTGTACCAAATTTCATCGAAATCGGTTGGACGATATTCGCATAGCAAACGGTTAAAC
This sequence comes from Cheiracanthium punctorium, assembly GCA_038373885.1. Classification (NCBI taxonomy): domain Eukaryota; kingdom Metazoa; phylum Arthropoda; class Arachnida; order Araneae; family Cheiracanthiidae; genus Cheiracanthium; species Cheiracanthium punctorium. The sequence continues at coordinate 52,890 of JAWZYV010014319.1, forward strand.
GGAATAGAATTCAACATTGTGCTGCGGCACCAAGTGGCAAGTTAAGGAAAACGGATAGCATAAAAACCTTCTCCATCATAAAAGACTTAGGTGAACCAAATTTCATCGTGCAACAGTGCTCAACGGTGCTGGAGTTTTTCAACCTCATAAGCACCATACCAACATTCATTTTTATCTATAACCAGTGTTATTATATATACCAGTCTCAAATAAAATCCAGTTTCAAATCTAAGCCTCGCCAAAGTGCCAACATACGCCATTTTGCAAGAGTTTTTTCAGGGAATCATTCGAAACATTGACTTAGCAGCAATCAATATGGGAAATGGTTCGACCGCCAATGAGTAGCACGCATTTATTTAAAAATTGGAATCCCTTAATACAGCCGAATTTTTTTAATTATCAACTACAATGTGTTTTATTCATCGTTACTCCGATGTACTAAATGAGAAGATTTCAATTTTCTGAAATTTGGCGGAATTTCCCCCAACTTAAATCAATGTACTCAATTGGCGAGAATTCTGAAGTTAGATCTCTTGAAATCCCTTAATAAGCTGCATTATTTATTCACGGATCATTAAAATTTAACGCTGTATTCTAATAAAACCTTTGCACTTGTTTTCAAAAAACTATTTCCTTAAGCTCTCAATAAATTGCGCCAAGCCGAAAACTGTGCAAACCGCTAGAACGCACTAACTCAAAATCCATATTTCAGCCATTTTATTTTTGCGCCAAACTAAAAAAATTTACACATTAGCCTCGGAAATCTTCAATTCTTATTGTTTTGCGTGTAAAGCATTACATTCCTGCTCTGATTTCCCATACACACGATATTATAATTTTAAAAAAAAATAACCTTACGAATATAAACTAACAAAAAAAAATCATTATTATTCTTTTATTTTTACTTTGAAAATATAAAACATTTTATTCGGCAAAATCGCCACACATGGCAACCACGATCCTTATTTCACGCTTTTTTCACTACAGGGGTTACAATTACGGAAAGCTTTTTGCGAGAAGAGCATAAAAAATCTCTTAAATTCCGGGAACGGGTGGACTTTCAAAGTTTTAAAGTGGACTACGATTTATTCTATATTATTTTACATATCTGTGCTAAATTTCAGGCCGATAGGTTCATTTTTGTGTATTTGTATACGAACGACATTTTATTCGGCAAAATCGCCACACATGGCAACCACGATCCTTATTTCACACTTTTTTCACTACAGGGGTTACAATTACGGAAAGATTTTTGCGTGAAGAGCATAAAAAATCTCTTAAATTCCGGGAACGGGTGGACTTTCAAAGTTCTAAAGTGGACTGTTATTTATTCTATATTATTTTACATATCTGTGCTAAATTTCAGGCCGATAGGTCCATTTTTGTGGATTTGTATACGAATCAAATCCACAAACAAACAAACAATCAAACAAACAAACAAACAAACAAACAAACAGAATTTCATTTTTATTTATAAGATTTACAAAAATGACTAAAGTGTTTGTATTCCATACATGTTATGTTAGCAACTGTGATATAGCATTTCGAAGTAACGTTTAACTATCTGTTTCTTTGATTTCAGATTACTTAACACAAAATTTGTGTTAAGTAAGTAAACCCATTCTATATTTCCAAATATGGAAATTCTTCAAAATAAAATACAATTATAGTACGAATTTGATTTCAAAATCAGTCATTTGTCTCGATTTTGACCAGCAGTATTGCTCATGAGTGTTGCGAAAGTTTTAAAACGTGTGCTACTCTTGAGTTTATATTATGTTTATTTTCCTATTAGTAGAGTCTCTAAATCACACCTAACATTATTTTAATTTTGATGCATCCCATGGAAAAATAAAAAAAAAACAAATAACATATCGCCCACTTATCAATCTGGCCAGAAAAACGCTTAATAATTCACTTCAAACTTTAGTCATAACTCCATCGAAGCTTGGTAGCTGAATGGATAACGCGCTCGGCTACGAACCGAAAGGTCCCAGGCTCTATTCTAGCCACGGACACTCGATGGAAACAGATTAAGATAACTTAAAATTTCAGCATAGAGGGGGAAAATGCGCGGAATAATAAAGTACGTGGGGCGCGTTCGCCAGCGGGCGCCCCGTGTACATGAAAAATTTTTAAGCTTGAAATGTCAAGCTTGATTCAAGCTTGAAATGTCAAGCTTAATGCAAGCTGGGCAAGTGTAAACTAGAACACTTGATTCAAGCTTGCATCAAGCTTACACACTTGGAATTTTCAAGCTTAATTCAAGCTTATTGACTTGATAAATCAAGCTTGCTGCAAGTTTGATGCAAGTTTGCTGTGCTGTCTGGGCCACGACATCAAAAAAGCAAGAACGAGTGGGGAGTTTGTAGTCGCAGTGAAGTTAGCTATTCATGCTGCATATGACTCGGTGTGTAGGGATGCGCCAGTACACAAAATGGTAACATTAGGGATTTCGGGTAGCACGGCTTTATGGATTAAAAACTGGATCAGTGACAGCTCAATACAAATTAAATGGAGGGGGGGGGGGTGTTCTCCCGCAAGCTGGAGTCTAACCGGGGTGTTCCCCAATGAGGTGTTCTATCGCCCATTTTATTTATGATATATTTGTGGGATTTCTTTGAGACAATAGATTCTGGAAGTCAAGTAATTGTATACGCGGGTGACATCCTGGTGTACTGTACAGATCAGTCCATGCCCTCGGCAATTAGTAAAACTCTCCATAATAGCCTGGATAGAGTTCACCAGTGGTACAATTATTGGAAACTTGATATTCGCCCTGACAAATGTGCTGCGATTAACTTCTCCCGAAAACAAAACTGCCTCCCCCCCAAATTCTCGCCATAAAAATCCAGGTGGTTGCCATCCCTTGGGAAATGAACATAAAAACTAGCGGGTACCCGTGGCGAATAATTCGCACTAAATAAGTGGGATATCACTTTGCAAAATTACAAAATTATTTATTGCTTTTCGGCGCGCCGTGGCCACTTTTCTATTATATTCATGTTTCTGCAGAGTGATTTGATATTGCTAACGGAAACATGGACTATCCGTTCAGATAATTTTCAAATACCAGGATTCACTTTGGTCGAACAGATAGACAGTGGTTTCCAAAACAAAAAGCCATCTAGAGTTATGATTTTTATAGAGGAAAACTTTATAAAAATCACTTTATAAAAAGAATATGAAACACTTTACCCGTGCCTACACGAGCCAGATCAATGGTGTTCAAATGGTCATTGCGCATATTCAAGATAAAGTAAGATTTGCAGTTACATACGCTAGTCCTCGAATTTATTATGAAGATAAATTAGACGTTATATTCGAAACGTTATTGAAGGAGAATGATTGTAAGACTGTTTTAGTAGGAGATTTTAACAGAATTAAATTCCGATGAAGGATCCGATTTCATAACTGAAATGGATACTTTGGATTCTCCAATACGCACTAATCCAAAACATTTCACCACTTGGGGCGAAACAACAATTGATACTTTCTTCTATGTGGCACAGTTGATTAAATAGATGATTTAAAAAAGAAAGAAAGAAAGAAAGAAAAAAAAAAAGAACTGAAAATTCTTCGCAGCAGAGTGCGTAAATAAAATCTGGAAGAATTTCAGATTTTTTAAAAAAATTTAATCCTTTACAAAGCTCGCCGGATTCTATGAGTAACGAAATCAATCGCAAATCCCTTGGGTAATGTCGTGTCAATGTCCAATTATGTCGATTGTCTCTGAGATGACGTCCTGAGATGAAGTCCCATCATGAACTTCATGAATAAGGTGACTACACAACATACGTACTCAATTTTCGAGGACAGTCCCCGATTTCTGAGTTTTTTTGCGATTTGTCCCCAAAATGTAAAGAAGCAAGTGAGAATAATTTTTGATTATTACATAGGTTTTTAATTAGATTACCTTTAATTATTTCATTAATTATAAAATGTCCCCAATTTTGTTTCAGAATTGGGAACATGTCCTCAATTCTATGTTCGAAGATATGCTCACCTTATTCAACAGTGATTTTGCTCTGATGGCTGCATTAATGAAAAATGCAATTTTCATAGTAAATTCTAAATGAATAACAGTATTTACTTTTGTTTCTTCTAAGTTCGGGGAAAAAAAAAAAAAAAAAAGTCTGGGGAAAACCAGAGATAACGCAATGAGAAATTTTCGCAAACTTTAATAATAATACAATGGCAGCATGATGGAAAATGCGGAAAAGGAGAGATAAAGTACTTTTGCAATGTTTGTTATTTGTAGATGTTTATTACATTAAATCCTAGTATATGGTTAGTAAATAGCTTTTAATTTGTAGTTAATAATGCTAATTTAAAATAAGTATCCAGATATTTGGAAAGTTGCGGTATTTAACTTACCTTTCATAGGAGCATTTTTGATTCACTGCTTGTGAACCCTAACGGTAACTTTTTTTTGTATGATTTTTTTTCTCTTATTTTTTAAAGTACATGCTAAATGGAATATTTTATTTTGCAAAAGTTTTGATCATTTTCATAAAACGTGTCTTTAAAATTTTGGTTTCAACCGTTCAAATTGTCCCTGTGATACAGGACCTTAATAGTGGCGGGTGTGTTTATTCGATGTAACGAAAATGTGAAATGATCGTTACCATGGCAAGTCATTTCAGTGATGAAAAGAAAAATGTGTACTGGAAACTCTAAATTAAAGCAGATTATTCAAAATTGAATTATTTTTTCCGTATATTAAAAATCGTTACCCAGTAATTAAATTGTAATGCATCCATCCTGAATAAAGCCCACAGTACCTATTTGTTTTATTGGAATTTTAGTTATGCTGAGAAATTTTAATAGTTAGATTTGCGTTAAAATTACTTTATTATATTCATTTTATGTTTATGAAGTATATTAAATTAATGTGTGAAATTTAGTAGATAAATGCTGTTTACCTATTTAATTTTTCAAGATTTTCTGTTTATTTAATTTCAGAGTTTGATTATTCTTTTTGCGTTCAAAGTTAAAGAACATACAAGATTATTTGTTTCAGTAAGTGAACACATTTTAAATTTGTTTTAAATACATACTTGCCAGTATCTGCTCGTTTAAAATAAAATTACTTTTTAATATTATTAATTAAGGACTTTGTAATTTGAATTAGTTTCGAATACCCAAAACTGGGTAGTCTTCTTTTTCTTATTATTGGAGCAATTTTTCCTGCAATGTTTAAAAAATTCAAACTTTGGGTTGTTAATTTTTTATATATATATATATATATATATTTTTGGGGAGTAATTCAGTTACCGGGTGTCGCCTATTTTTGGCGACATTTTTTTTTCTCTCCAACACCCGCTACTTGGCGCTTTTTTTTGTCGCCAAATTTTTCAACTACGTGTGAAACACCATTTTAGAATTACGATAAAATAATACAACATGTTGAGCACTGTCAGGAAATACAAATTACTTTAACACATTAAAATTCCACAGATATTCCACTTAAAAAAACAATAAAACAAAATACACCATCCATACCTAACACTAAAAATTGTCAGCAAATTCAGTAACAGGCAATTCAAAATGAGCAAACAGTAAACCACTTTTAACTAAAAAATTTCAGAATATTAAGGCAATCTAGTTCTACAGCTATGTAAACTATGCAACCAGTAGGACCGTTTTTAACTAAAAAAAACCTCAGCGGATTCAGCAACCTAGTTGTACAGCTATGTAAACTATGCAACTAGTGGCACCGTTTTTAACTAAAAAAACCTCAGTGGATTCAGCAACCTAGTTGTACAGCTATGTAAACTCAGCAACCAGTGGTCCGTTGTTTTAACTAAAAAAAACTCAGTGGATTCACCAACCTAGTTGTACAGCTATGTAAACTAGGCAACCAGTTAAACCGTTTTTAACTAAAACAACAACAGTGAATTAAGCAACCTAGTCATACAGTCTAATGTTAAACTGGGGCCAAACACAGTGCCCGTTTTCCAACTCAAAACAACATCGGTGGATTAAATAACTCTAGCTTATACAACATTTACAATTCACATTGAGAAAACCTTAAGCAATTGGCAAAAAATTCTTAAAAAAAAACACGTTACCTTATATCTAAAGAAACCTCCTGAAAAGATAACCCAAAATGGCACTAACTAGCTAAATAACATAAACAACGTAAAACGCTTTCCTTTTACTTCTTTTTAAAAACCTAACCAACAAAAAAACCAACATATAGTCTAACCACAGCACCAAACACCCAATAACACAAAACAAGAACATGACCAGTCACCCGATTTCAAAAATTTCCTCCTCGTTTGAAAAACCTCGGTTTACCCGATTACCGTTAAATTTGCCTTAACCAATCACAGAGTTAAAATCCCCTTTACCAAAACATCCTGGTATCCGTTTAGATGAACCCACCGAGCAATTTTTTGTAGATACAAGACTACCGAGCAAAGTCGTTACCAAGGCACCTCACAACTCAATCTACCCAGGTTACAACAGACATCTGACTCTAAAGCTAAGATGTAAACAAACATTCGACCAAACTCCAAGCTTGGTGCGACAACATCGGACGGGCTTGGCAAGATGGACAGCCCGGTTAACTGAATTTCCTCCCGCCTTTTTTTGCTTAACTTTAAATACGATCATTGAAAAGTTAAGTGTGTCTGATAGATTTTCTTTCATAGATGTTGGCAGGTATGAAATGCTAAAGTGTTCTTTTTTGCACTTTAGATAATTTGTTGTTGTTGTTTGATTTATAATTTAAATTTAAACTTGTATAGCGTCCAAAATTATATTGCTTACATTAAATGCTGGTGATAAAAAGCAATAAGTGACACATGTAATTGTATAAAAGCAAAATTATCTATTGATCAGTGACTATATTTCAATAATGGTATAGTGTTATGTTAATTTTGATCGACAGCCGGGAGTATCTCACTTGTGTAAGAAAAAGAATGAAAAATGTGAGGCTGATATATATATCTGTTCATAAATAAATATAGTCCCTAAAATTCATAAAAAGTTTGTAATTGTTCACGAAAATTTAGCTGTTGATTTCATATAAAATTAACAGACTGTTAGTACTTTAAAGCCTGGCTATGAAATACTCAATATAATGCTTTATATTGAATATTAGCAAGTTACAGAAATTTTTATTTTTTTTTTAATGTGTACTGACATTATAGATATAAATTAAAATCACGCATAATTCTTATGGAGGGGTGTGTGTGTGTGTGCTTGAATTTTAACTTATTTATCTATTTTTTTAAGGCTGCATGGTTTTAAAAATTACATCGCCAGGCTTACTACTATGTTATGATGGCCTTAAAAATAAGTGATGTTAAACTCATCAGAGTAAGGAAGTAGTTTCATTATAACTGTGCATTTCTTTGCCTTGACAATTTTTTGAAGAAGTTCTTAAGTACAAAAATACACGTAGGTGACATATGTGTTGGGGAAATATTGCAAAGTGCATTCCTAGTATGATTGGATTTTTTAAAAATCTTTAAAAGTTTCTTGTTTCTTTAACGACTTTTTTATGCAAAAACATACTGCTGTATTGCTTTTGATTTGAATTGTGTTTGCTTAAGAGAATCTTAAGCATAAAACATAATTTTATTTTACTTTTAACTTGAACTGTATTTTGATACATTAAAAGTATAATGGCTTTTGTTAAATAAATTTTGTTAATCATTCTGTAGACTTATGGTCATTTGAAAAATTCGAATGCAATACTTAATTATGCAAGGTTTCCATTATGAAGAATATTCCAGAGATCATGCCTAGGTATGAAAAAAGGGGCAAGGTTGTCTAGGTCCTTAAAAAAGGGCAATCTTTAAGCTTTTCAAGGGCACTGTCAGAATATAAAGAGGCACTATAATGAAATAGCATATATATTATAATATATATAGGCTCTGAAACGAGATTTAGGTGGGGGTCCACAGGAGCACCCCCCGCCCCCCCCCCCCGAGAATTTTCATGTTTTGGTTACTAAAATGAAAATGATAGTGCTTTTGTGTGAAAAATTTAACCTTTTTTTAGAAAACCGTTTTGGACCCCCCCCCCCTCCAAACTGTTATATCCTGGATGACGTGCCTGTAGTATACTAAGGCGAATATTGCCATATTACTTCTTTAGAAAAAAGGTGGTCAGTCCAACAATTACAATGCTTTTTCATAGTGACGTGGGGGGGGGGGTGGATGGGGGGGGGGGGTATGGTGTGGGGGGTTCTGCATTTAATGTATTCTAAAGTTGTTTTTTTTTTTTTTGAGGGGGATTGGGTGGGGGTGGATTAGAATAGAGTTGGACACTGCTAGAAAAAAAGGGTCGACCGGGGGAAGGATTTCAAAAAGGGCACCCGTGTTTCTTAAAAAAGGCACATTGGGGGATCCACGAGCAAATGTACAAGATTAGCTAACATATAATAGACACTAGGATTTGGAAACTACCTCTGATCCCCGTGAAACATTAACGATGTTAAGAAGTTGTAATAATGTGGTTTCTGACTACAATGCATAGTTTAGATTTTTTCCAGATTTTGCCGTTAGTTTTTTTCCGCCCTGATCCTTTTGAGCGAAAAAATCCTGTTAGAGAAGTAAGTGTGATAGGCGAAATAAGTGAAAAAGTGATTTGTTGATAATATTTTGGGCTCCTAAAGCAGGAACAAAAATATGTGAAATTAAATCCTGTAGATAGAACTAGAAGTGTTGTTTGATGTTAAAAAAAAGTAAGGTGAAGTATTGAAATAAAAGTAATTTTTGAATTTTCTGCTTAATTTTGATTTTTTTTCTTTGCTTCATTGGCGCAAATTACATAACTTACATGGTTTATTATTTATAAAGAAGTAGTTACATTTATTGAAGAAGGTTTCATCAAGAAATTTTTAGCCCAGACATGATTTTTGTGTAGACATTAGGGGAAGGCAGAGGTGGACTGCTAATTTAATGTTTCTTCCAATTTTAATGACACTATGCAACTACCTGGGACCACACTTACTAGGATTCACAGTTCATATAGGATGTTTTACCTATAATGTGGTACAAGACTTGTTAAACATGAAAAGAGGACCTGTCAGTGCAAGAGTTGGAATTAGGATAGATCCTGTTTTCAGCATATAATAAAAATAATAAAATTTAATAAAATAAGAATCAGAAATTTAAAAATTCTTTTGTTGTTCACTAATAATTATATGAATGAGTACCAAGTAAAGATTTTCAATAGTTAACCCTTAGTTACTTATGTAGTGACAGTTTAAAATTGGGATCAAACAAGTTAAAAACCCTCTCATCCATCAATTGAATAACTAAAGAAATTGGTAAAATTGAATTCGTGAAGTCACAGAATTGCTAGAATAAAAGACATTCACGCAAATTTTGTATTGGCATCCAATGGTTGGAATGTAACATTGGGGGCTAACCATATGAAATCAAATTTACTGTGAAAATATTTTATGTTCTTCCTCGTTTCACTTCTAATTTAATGTTGGCTCATTCATGAAAAGTGAATATAAGTTTTTTTTTAAAGAAGCAATTAATTCTTTAAAATAGAGTAAAAATATATTACTGACATGTAAGGTTTTTTAGCAGGTTTGAAATAAATATTTTTTTTAAACTCATAGAATGTGTCCCAAATGTGTGAAATAAAGGTTTATATTTTAAATAATTTATTTTTCATAGCTTTATTTTTAAATTATTTGTAGACATACTAAAAAAGGTTGTCCTTTAAAAAAACACTAAATTTTTTCGTATCTTCAGACCTTGCTTTAATAACTTTTAAAATATAAAAAGTATTAAATATTTTAAACTATCAAATGTTTGTTGTGTTTTAATCAGCTTAAAATAATAAAAATAGATTAGCATCCTGTTGTCCAAAAGTACTGTAAACACTAATTTACATATAATAAAAATACTTTTCCCAGAATCATTTCGAAATTTTTATTTTGTTTTTTTAGTTTTTAAAAAACTGAAAATAAGCTTAAAATTGATGACAAGTTAGTTTTTATTGAATAAACTTAAGATACAATTTGTTTCTCTTAAGACATTCTTCCCAGAACGCAGCCTTTCTATTTGCTTTGATTTATTTAATTTATTTATTTGTTTTTTTTTTTTGCTTCATTTCAATTAAAATTGTTGTAGGAACTTGTGGTGAAAATGCGGGGGGTAAGGGATACATACATATGAAAAGTTAGAATAACCAAATCTGGGTCAATAAGTCCTGGATTTTACTAAATTCTGGCAGTTACCTGCCACTTGTTTAGGTGCAGATTAAAAACAAGTTGCGTAAAAAAGGGGGGGGGTGGGTGGGGAAGGGGGGGGGTGGGGGGGGGGGGGGGGGGGGGGGGGGTGGGGGAGGGGGGGGGGGGGTGGGGGGGGGGGAGGTCCGCCCGGGCTGGCGAAGAGTAAAGAACAAAGATGGTGGCCAGCAGGACACCTAAAAAAAAAATAATAAGTGTGGAAAACTAAAAGGCCGAAATGGGGCGGCAAGAAATGCTGAAGACCTAAAAAAAGAATGGGGCGGTCCAAACTGAAGGGACCGGCACCACGGGAGGCTCAATAACCCTGGCGCTTATCACTTGCAAGTAGACAATAAAGATCATTATTGGTGGAATTGCTCTCTAAATAATTTGGTCAAAAGAGCATAAAATGTGTTTTCAACTTGCTGTATTTCGGAAATCGCGTCAATTTCAAGACCGATTTTGAGGTGGATAAAGCCACTCGAAACATGATGTTGGGAGAACGGGCTGAAGTGGATGAAGTTTCCCACGTTCCATGCCCTTCGGACCCCGGCTCGCAGCGACGGTCGGTGCTGGAGGTTATGGTCAGTGATTCAATCCAGATGTAAAAGTCCAATACAGAGTTAGACTACCCCTTCAAAAGCTCCCTCCCCCCCCCAAAGAGATATCCCCTTGTCCTAGGCTTGGCTGCCATACACAATACAAATCCCGCAGAATTTTTGAATCGCAAAACGTCGTTTTGCTAAGGCAATAACTTTCTGTATCACCTGTAATTATATAGGATTAGTAAATAACCGGCTAAACATTAAGAATAAATATGTACTATGAGAAGCCGATTAAAAAGTCAGGAGAATCTGTTTTTCGTGGGAGGAAATAAAAATAAACCTTGTAGTTGTGGACAGAATACCTATTGAAAAGAACACTGAGAAAAGAGCAACGAGCTGTGGCGACGGAGCACCTGGAATAATGATTGTTTGATAACTCGCACGTACTAACTAGATTTATCAAAACGTTAATACTCCGAGATTTGTGAGGATTGACAAATGGTAATCGAGAATAATTTACAGATAAACATTTGTAAAATTTTTTGAATTTCCCAACCGTATTATTTCTTCCCACCAACTCCCAACCTGAAATGCCCACGTACGACGTAGTTCCTGCCCTGCGATCGGGCTTGAGTCAGCAAAAACAAAACACACTAGGGGCCTTTTCGGGTTACTCGCTCGCGCAAATGAAAACAGACAATGAAAAAGGCATTAACAGTATTTTGATCTGAAAGAATAGAATATTTGATAAGGGCATTTTAATAAATTACACTTGTGGGAAAGATCCGATTTCATACACTTTCTGTGAAAGGGCCGCTTTCATTTGAACCTATTTTTATGATTGGGTTATTGTACTCAATCGTATTTCTGTGAAGGGGCCGTTTTATTTAACGTATTTTCGTGATGGGATGCAAATGGTATGTAGGAAAAAAAAAGTAGTGATTGTTGACTAAGAATAATAAAAATTTAAAAGGAGGGGGGCAGAAAGAAGAGAAATTGGGCAGCTGGGCACTAAAAAGACGATAAAAGAGCCGCCGGGCGCTGCGCCCTGCCAAATCAATCTAGACTCAGCACTAGAATCTGTGAAGGTGCTAACTAATGTCAACAAAGAGGAAAGAGATGCCGCAACGCAATAAATGTAAACAGAGGGGAAAGGATGATGCCATGAATGAAATCTGGGCTAAAAGAGCGGCAGGCAGGGCGCTGTTTTTAGGTGGCAAAAGGGCGGCGATTTTTTTTGAAAGGGCAAGTAGGGCGGAATTTTTTGCTTTATAGGGCAGGCAGGGCACAGCGCCCTTCGAAAAACACCTAGGATGAACACTGGAAATTTATAGAAATTATGAAGAATTGAGAATTTCTCAGCGTTTCTCCAAAACTGAATGAGACTTTTTCAGTATTTATTTAGCTTGGGTAAATACTCAGTGGGTGAGATATTTATAAATGGGTACCTATCCCTGCATCGTGTAAACACCCAAAATCAGTGTATTTATGATTTTGAGTTATTTTTATTTGCATGTAACTGGGAATACAAGTCTGTAAGTCAGACTCAGTTACATGCAATGAAAGTAACCCAAATGAAGAAAACCATGTCCGACCCCCCTCTCCAGGGTTTCTACAGACCCGGAAAGTCAGGGAAATGAGTTTTGGTCAGGGATTTGGGAAAAAGGTCAGGGAAATTACGGGGCTTCAGAACCACGTTATCATGCATAGTGATCTGCAAATTGATCATGCATACTGATCTTCAAAACTATGTTCCATTGAAACAAAACATTGATCTCGATTGGATCCAGAGGATGACTTGCGATTTCCAATACTGATCCGAACATAGAAGCAATCATGAGCTCTTTGCAAGCACATATTTCACATTGACTTTTTATGATGCAATGTTCTTTAAAAGTATTTTTCATTAAAAAATATTTATATCCATATGCATAAATAAAGCTTGTTTCCTAAAATTATGTGTTGATTCATTAACTGATTTTTATGATGTTACAACTTTTATAACATTTTTTATGGTAGTTTATAAGTTTGGTGCGCTATTTTAAAAACCCGTTATTTCAATCGATGACGTCACAACACTCTTTTAAAAACACCCTGTAAGAGCAACTCCCAGAAAGAATTTCAATGTAACTTCGTTTTCAATTAAACAAAATGTCTACTGTCTATTCAGGGGTCGCGACAAAATTTTACTCAAAATAGGGGGTCACAACAAAATTTTACACAAATTAGGGGATCGCAGATGAAAATAGTTTGCGCACCACTGATATAGACGAACATGCAAACAGTATTCACAGAAAATTTTCATTGTTTGCAGAGAGCTTTGATAATAAATTATGTTTATTATGTGTGATTTTATACAAAATGATAAGACAGTATCAATGCAAACTTTAATTTAAAAGTAGTAGTAATGGATAAAAGTATATTGTAATACTTATATTACTTTAAAATAATGGGTTTTGCTATTGGCAGCAATATAGGACTCAGGAGGAACAAAGCATTTCTTTCTTGCAGAAAATTTTTAAGAAATTATTTGAGTTTGTGAACAGTTTAACTTTTTATGTTGGCCTTTTTGGGGAGGGGAAAGGCATAAAATTAAGATTCAGAACCACTGCCTAAAATTTATGGAATTTATTACTTTTGGTATACAAACTTTATTTTAACATTTCAGTCTGTAACAGGTTTAGAAATTAGAAATAAAAATCTAGGCTTCAATGGCACCTAACTATTTTTTTTTTTTTTCCAGATGCCAAACTGTTCCATGTAGGTGCTGTTCCAATAAATTTTGTTTTGTTTATGTGTATAAACTATAAACAAGTGTTCAATATATTCATGTTAGATCAAATATTTATAATAAGGCATTTTAATGAATTATTTATTTGAAAAGTTCGATTTCTTTCACGTTGTTTTATGAAAGGGCCATTTTATTTGATCATATTTTTATGAAGAGGCTTTTGAAATCAAAAGTATTTCTGTGAAGGGGTTCATTTTAGTCAATTTTATGTTTGTGATGGGCTAAAAATGGTCTGCATTTATCCTTGCAGGAGGAAAGAAAAAAATTGATTGCTGACAAATAAGAATGAAAATGTCAAACAGCAAGGCACAGTAAAATGCTGCCAGGCGCTTTGCTTGGCTCTGGGTAATGGAGCAAGATCAGAAAATAAGTTAGGCCAATTTTTATATTCTACCAAATGTACAATTTTTAAGGGGAAAATACCCCAAAAATTTATTGAATAAAAACTTAAATACATTTTGGGTTAGAAAGCTTTTTTTAAAAAAATTTTTTAATTTTTTTTTCATTATTTTTCTTTAATTTGCTAATTTATCAAAGACACGGGCAGTTCCAACCTTGTTGAAAACCGCAAACAAAAATTCTTTTGAGTGGAAAAAGAATTTCCACAAAAATCGTTCGTTACTGCATGTTATTGTTAAAAATTCGATTTGGATAGGCCCGTTATTTTTTTAAAACTTCAACTCATGGCAATTCAAGTGTTTGCTAAAAATGTTTTCTTGAAATTGCCAAGATTTATCTGAAATATTTTTATGAACCTCCAACCAATGTGAAAATTTATTGTCTTGAAATTGTCCCTGGGGAATTTTTTTGTTCCCGTTTCAAATGATTTTTGTCCCGAATTTTTTGTCCCCTTTAAGCCCCAAAAACTCTCATAGAAATTTTCGGGTTTTCAGAGTGTCCCAAAAAAATTTTGGGGGCTCCAAAGTTTTTGGATGAAAATTTTGAGCTGACGGAAAATGTGGAAGATTCCGTGAATGATGCCTGTGAAAAGCAGCTTGCCAAAAAAAGTTCTTTGGAGAGAAATGAACCGCTGCATGAAACGGATTATTTTGCTGGTGTTACTGATGTATTGCAGGTAGAATTAGGTTTTGACAAAGTTGAATTAGCACAGAATGGGAATAGTGAAAATCCATTTACATGCCTCATATGCCAGACAGATTTTTCCAGCGAAGATAGCTTGAAAGAGCATCTTCTCACCCATTCTTTTGACGAGACATTCATGTGCGTGTTTTGCAATGACGAGTTCTCCTCCTTGAAGCTGCTGAAAAAACACCTGCTTTTGCACCGGGAAAAAAAATTCTCTTGCGATGTTTGCCATAAAAAATTTCTGTCGAAAACTAATTTATATAAGCACATTCACATTCATGCCAAAGTAAAAATATTCACTTGCGATGCATGCGAAGCGTCGTTTGAAGACAAGACCTCCTTAGAACAGCACCAGCAGAGTCATTCTAAGGAAAAACGCTTTGCTTGCGAGTTGTGTCAGAAAGAATACCACACTCGCAAGGGCTTACAGGAGCACATCATTACTCACACTGGCGAAAGACCTTTCGTGTGCGATGTCTGCGAGAAAAGATTCTCTCGTCGTGGTTCCTTGAGAGTCCATCGTGAGATTCACTCTGGGGAAAAACCATTCGTCTGCGGTATTTGCAAGAAGCGCTTCTTGCACAAAAAGTCCCTGCGGTACCATCTAAACTCTCATTCGGGACTGAAGCCCTATGTTTGTGATATTTGTCAGACAGCCTTTTCGAAACCCAATAACTTAAGCCGACATAAGATACTGCACACTGGTGAAAAACCGTTTTCTTGCAAAACCTGTGGGAGGGCTTTTGCATCCCAGTCCAACTTGAAGACCCACTTCTTTACTCATACCGGTGAAAAACGCTATGCGTGCGACTTGTGTGGCTTGAGATATTGTTTCAAAGCTCATTTGAGAACCCATATTCGTCGACACATTGAAGGAGGGAAAAGCACTAAGGACAGGGGTAAACCTTTTAAATGCGATATCTGTGGAGCAGCCTTTACTTGGAGGCACTGCTTGACCACTCATATACGTCGCCATAAGGGCGAAACACCGTTTGTTTGCAGCATATGTAATAATGGATTTTTCTCAAAAGATGGCTTGAAGAAACATCAGCAGATACACGTAGGGGATAAGCGCTTTAGGTGTGATGTATGCAGGAAAGGGTTCCTAACAAAATATAAATTGGAAAGACACCTTCAGATGCATACAGGGGAAAAGCCTTTTACATGCACTGCTTGCGGCAAGTCCTTCAAGCAAAAGTATTACTTGAAGTCACACATACGGAAGCAACACTTGAAAGGTGATTTGGAGCCTTGCGATGGAATTTTCAACAGTGCAAGCAACCCTTGTGGAGATTTAAATGACGATGTGAGTGACCCTACAGATGCCTTAAATGAAGAAGTAAATGACACTAATGATAGTGATCACAACGAAGAAGTCAGTAAAATCACTACTGATGTAGAATAGAAATCTTGCATCAATCATCCATGAGTATTTAAAGTGAAAATCAAACTGCTTGACGACCAATAAACATAGCAAGAAGGCAATCAATGTATTTGACATAAATATTACTTAGCAGTTAAAAATATATAACTCCCTCAACATTTAATATGCAGGGTAATTCAAAATAAGTGTTACTTATATATGCTGACCTCTGCAGTTATTTTTATTTTACAAATACAGATCTATGCTGATAAATTTATTAGTGAATTTAAAGAAATGTTAGCTTGGGTTGACTTGCAGTCATTAAAAAGAATTGAGTTGAAAAGCAATTTGAGTATAATGCATACGCTAAATATATTAGTTTTGTCACATGGCTGGTGTCAGAGTTGGGCAGTATCATAAATACATGTATTTTCAAAAACATTGGTATCTTGTATTGTGTATTTTCTATAATTTGTCTGTAGATGGAAATGGAAAAGATAAGGATCAATGTCAATTATTATGGAAGCTGAAAACTTAGATAATATGCAAAACATTTAAATCTAAATGAGTTTTGACATTTATTGTAAAGAGAAAACATGAATTTTTTAATAGACAAAACTTTAATTTTTTAAGAGATTGTGATTTAGCTGAGTATTTATGTTCAAACATTCAACTGAAAACTGTAAATAATAAATATTATATATAGGTAGAGGTTTATTTTATGCAGTGTAAGTTTTGGAAATAAGTTTTTTTAGGCGATTTTAAAGCAAACTAGTATTCATTGTTTCCATGTTGGAATTATATAGTTTTCTGCTTCGGATCTTATTACTGTATATGTAAAATTTTGAAAGGTACCATTTAAAAAAAAAAAAAAAACTAATAGCACCCTTTCTTTAATACAACTATTAAGATTTCTTTTATTATTCTCATTAAAATTTATTTAAATAAAATAAACTTTGGTGAGAAATTTATGTTCTTCTCAATTCAAACCCTTTAAAAATTTTACATGTATTTCGTGTGCATTTTGAAATTACATGTATTTTCTAATTTGCATTTTTTTAATTCAAGGAGTATTTTGTATTTTAGTATGCTTGAATCGATGTATTTGTATCGAAAATATATTTTTGATGTATTTTGCCCAACTCTCGCCTAGTTTTGTTTTTATTTATTTTCTTAAGCAGGAATATATAATTTCTTCAATGCAGATAAATCCCATAGGAACACATAGAGTTAATTAGCTAGTGGAAAAAAACTCTTAGAGAGGAAGAAACTTTTTTTTTTTCCTGAATAATTTATCAGAGATGCAAGAACAAATTTTTAAATTATAGTCAATATATTTTTGTAAAATAAATTTTTTAGGCTTGTGGCAATTTAGTTATATTTATCATAATTTAATCTGTTATGCTGGTCTTTTAACCAAGATTACACGCTTAAAGTTTTTTACTAAGCACTGAGAAAACACCCAACCAACGCATATTATTCAGTTTATAGTTAACCATCAGTTATTCTTGTGTTACTGTGAAATGTTATTATTAAATATATCTGCATTTGTTTAATTGATTAAATATAAAAGTCAGTTTCATTTTAAATTACCCTGCATTATGTATATACAGTCAACTCCGGATGTAGCAAACCTGGATATAGTGAACCTTCGTCCATAGTAAATGCAAACCATTAGTCTCTATTCACATACAGTAATTTCTGTTCACTATGGGGACACTTCAATTTTAGTGAACTTCGGATATAGTGGACGAAATTTGATGGTCTTCAGAGGTTTACTATAACCAGAGTTGACTGTAATTTCTTTTCATATGCATAATGCATATATTGTTTTTCATTTAGTGCACTTTTTATTCAAATAATTAATTGCATCTAAATTAAGACTCTACCAACTGCTGTTCAAATGAGATTCTTTGTTATTTAAGCATCTTTTGGTGTATTGGAAACTGGTAGGGTAAAAAAGTATGGTTCAGGTCTGAAACGTTTTTTGATTGTTTTGGGTCTTATTTAACTTGAAAAAATTGCTGAAAATAGGGTTGTAGTAAAATAAAAGCAGCTTTTATTTTAATTTTGAGCATTTTCTGTTAAAAAAAAAAATACTATATGTATGCTGTTTTGAATCTGTATAAAGTTTATTAATAAATATAACTTCACTTTCAACAAGTAATTATTTATATGTATTAATATTTTTTTTTTTTTTTTTTTTGGAGGAGGATATCTTGTTAAAACAACTAATATCAAATGCTCTAAAACTTTTTTAAAACCCTTAAACATTCGATGTCCGCACTCTGAGGACACCAATATCTCACAAAAGTAATCAAGCATTAACCAATTTTCTAAGTTTTAATATTTTTCAAGTAATAAATTTGATTTTAATTAAGTACTTAAGAGTGACAGTTATCGGAGAATTCTTAACTTATTTATAAAATTGGTGCCAAAATTATTTTAGTCAGTACTAGTATCTGCTGAAGATTGCAGAATGTAATGGGAAAATACATTTATGTAGAAGTACAACTAGATATGTGGACCTAGTACTGAAAAAGTACAGTTATTGCCATTCCTCTTAAAATAACTTCAATTTTTATATATCCAAAAACGATAAAATCATGTTGTTCTGAAAACATGAAAAAAGTTTTGCATTCCAAAGATTTGTTTTGTGTGCTTAGTTATTCTTATGTCCACGCAGACAATTTCTTTGCTTGGCTCGAAGTCCGCTTATAAATCCTCGATTTATTTGTGAGAAGAAAAATTAAACTGTGTAATCTAGAAAAACAATTTTAAAGCCTTTATAAATAGCACAGTCTTATCTCTCTCTCTCTCTCTCTCTCTCTCTCTTTTTTTTTTTTTTAAAGGGCTGCAAGAGAGGGTGATGTAATTTTAAAATAAAAAAATGTCCATTTCATGTAGTGTCTGAGGTGTTTAACCCTAAAATGTGAACTTGAAAAAAAAAAACAGCATGATGTGGAAATGAGACATTTTGGAAGTGAGGAATTCACTGCAAACGGTCAAACTTATGACTCATAGCAAATACGACTGACATTTTTTTTTTTTTTGTATCATTATATTGCAACGATCTCAGGTTAGTACATATGATGCAAACTTTAAGTCAAGAGTAAAATAATTTTGCTTTTTCTAGATTCTTTATCACTGGAATTCGAATTACACTTGTGAGGAAAATTTTCATTTCCTCCCATGCGAAGAATAGGCACGCAGCTAGTAAATAATATTTTCATCTGAATTGCTGAAACTTATTTTTCATATAGAATTGAATATTGTTTCTAGATTAACTATTTTTATGAAGGCACAACTAATCTGTAATATATAGCCCATTACCTCCTAATGGTCAAGCATAGCAAGGTTATTTTGAATGTCAAAGTTAATCAAGATAATATTTGACTTTTGAGGTTAGTTCTTTTTTTAAAAGGTTTTCTTCGTAAGTTGAATTATATAAGAAAAGATCTTATAAAGCTGTTAAGAGTTTAATTAAATTTTAAATATATCTTTAATTGGATAGTAAGAGTTTCATTTATTGAGATATTTTCTGTTAGTCTTATTTAAGTTTTATTCATTAAAATAAAATGCTCAAAGTAACTTTGAAGCAGTGCAAGAAAACCGGTTTTTACAGTTAAAGATTTAAATGTGATCTTTTAAAATATAATTGATTTAGAAGTCGTCATGCTTGCTTTTTAACAAAGTGTTTTTGACATTACAATTTTCTATGTGCTTATTTTATCAATTAGCACTGTAAAATTTGGTGTTGATACAAAACCAACTTTAATATTTTGTGGTAGCAGGTTTCTATTTAATCTGCTTAACAGTTTATATTGATGACTGATTTAAAACATACGTATATAAAATCTCGGTTCATTTTCCTTTCAGGAAAAATTGCATATTCATGAAGTTGCTCCTTATTCACAATTTATTTTGCAAGTTTCTTGAAGATTTATGTATAGATGAAAAAAAGATGGATAAAAAATGTTTTACTGGTGACAACATTCCAGGATTTTAAGTAATTTTATTAAAGGACATTTTAAAAGTATACCTTCCCTTTTTAATTTCGTGGATTTTCAAATCTTTTTCCTTTATTTGCTGGCATTTCTGAATTTGAAAAAAATGGCAGGTATGAGTCTTGAATTGCTAAGATCTGTTCCAAAGCTGTTTGCTTGTGAGATTTGTTCCAGAGAATTTTCTACAAAAATTCAGCATCAGGTTCACTCCATCACACATATGGTGGAAAAGGAATTTGATTGTGATGAGTGTCAGGTGGGAATTTCCCATATTCTTAGCTTGGATGAGCATTTCAAAAGCCACAGTATTCAAAGGCATTTCATATGTCGTCAGTGTAATAAAGAATTTACCGATGAAGTAATTTTTGAAGAACATTGTCAGCTGCATAATAATGAAAGTACTTTTAATTCAGTTGTACCTTCAGAAGAATACATTCAAACCTCTACAATTGAAGGCCAGCTCAATTACTATCGTTCACCAGAACTTGTTATGGAAGCTGCTCGGCATGAAGGACTTCCTGAAATGCATAATCAATATGTGTTACTTCCGTACAACAATGAAATTACCTCTGTCAGGCATCAACAAGAACAAAACAACGAAGGGATCTACGTCTTAGTGCCTTTGGATGACAATGTTCAAAACAATGGAGACTTTACTGGAGGAACTAAAGAACATGATCATCTGCATAATGATGGGAGTTCTCTTGATTTGGTAGAACCAGTAAAAGAGCGTACTGGAAACCACATTATCAGAGAAAAACTGAAAACATTTAGTAAACTTCAACCGGTTGTGAGTGCTACACGCCATAAAATGCTCTCTGAAATACTCAGTGAAGATGTTTTTAAATATATAAATGATGAAACAGATGTATTACCTGATCAGCCTATGATAAACCCTGCTGATAATGCTTCAACTGAACTGCAATCCGAAACCAGCAATGAAAGTCCACCTGCCTGCAATGAGAGTTGCAGCACATCTCCTGAAGTAATAACCATCGATGAACAGGATTCGGACTGCGAAAGTAACGATGCACCTGTTGCTAGTGTGAATGAGGAGAAAGGAGAGGAAAGAAGGAAGGAGAAAGCCGAAGTGGATGACCATTCGGAAAGTAGCCAGTGTAGAAATATTTATGTTTGTGGATTGTGTAAAGTTAGGTTCACTAATAAATCTAGTATAGACAATCATATGAAAATGCACACTTCTCAAAATGCGCAGAAGAATAAAAAAGGTAAATCCTTTCCGGCTCGTAAAAGTCCCACGTTTTTTGCCTGTGGAGCGTGCAAAAAGTTATTTCTGACGTCACGTGAATTAAACAGACATCTTTTAACACATGGTGCTGATGGCTCATGTAAATGTGCAGATTGTGGTAAAAAGTTCAGAGACAGGAATTCTTGGAAAAGACATTACAGACGTGTGCATGCGACGAAAAAACTTCCTTGCAATATTTGCCAGAAACGTTTTTCTACAAAAGACGCTTTATTTCAGCATATTCATACACATGCTAAAGTGCGCTCTTGTAAAGTGTGCCACTTAGCATTTTCTGATAAAGCTTCTTTGAAGAAACATCTATTAACCCATCCTCGTGAAAAACCCTTCGGGTGCAATGTATGCAGCAGAGCATTTTATACCAAAAATATGCTAAATAAGCACTTAGTGATTCATACTGGTGAAACGCCGCACGCATGTCATGTATGTGGAAAAAGGTTTTCTCTCAGAAATTCAATGTTGCAGCATATTTCTAAAAATCATTCTGGCAAAGAGCGGTATGCCTGCGATTTATGTCCAAAAACATTTCAAACTAAAAGATATCTGCTGGAACATCACAATATTCACACGAATTCAAGACCCTTTGTTTGTGAGATTTGCCAAAAAAGTTTTTCTTTATCAAATTGTTTGAAAAAGCACCGAAGTGTGGTGCATGCGAAAGTGCGCAGTTTTCTGTGCAGAATTTGTGGTAAAGCCTTTTCCTCGAGTTTTTATTTAAAGAAACACATGAATGTGCACCCGGAAGTAGAAAAACCACATGTTTGCATGGTTTGTAACAGAGGTTTCCAATTTCAGTACATGCTGACCAATCATCTTCGTGTGCACAGTGGTGAGAAGCCTTTTCTCTGTGACATTTGTGGTGTAGGTCTTTCGTCGAAAATTAGATTGAAATATCACACTTCCATGCATGAAGGAAACAAACCTTTTAAGTGTGACATATGCAACAAACGCTTCACGTCGAATTATGCTTTGAAAATACATCATCGCTACCATAGTGGAGAGAAGCCTTTCAAATGCGACTTATGTGAGAAATGTTTTGTGTCGAAAAAACTGCTTAACTATCATCTTCGTGTGCACAGTGGTGAAAAGCCTTTTCTTTGTGACACGTGTGGGAAAGTCTTTTCAACAAAACATATCTTGAAATATCACACTTATGTGCACACGGGAGACAAACCTTTTAATTGTGACATGTGCAACAAAGGTTTCCTGTCGAATTGGGCTTTGAAGAAACATGTTCACTCCCATACTAGAGAGAAGCCTTACAGATGTGACATTTGTGAGAAATGTTATGCATCGAAAAATCTGCTTAATTCGCATCTCCGGTCACATTTTGATGAGACGCCTTACAAGTGTGATATTTGTGATAAAACATTCTCTCAGAATTGCACTCTAAGGAGGCATTTAACTTCATTCCATGGCATTGAAGGAAAGGTCAAAACACATACACCCTTGGATATGTATGTTGCAGATTTCTAGGATATGTTTATCACATATTAGTTCAAGGAATATTTTTAATCTTTTCAGGAGCAGTGTTTATGTCTTGAAACAATCTCATATCAGCACTTTTACCGATAGTCACATAAAAATATGGTTAAGTGACCCGAATGCTTAAAAAGTGCAGCCCCTGTCATCGATTCATTCAACTACCAACAACATGGCGGTAAAGCAAATAGCACAGCTGGCTGTACTTTTTCAGCATTGGGCAGTCCAGTTGGTCTTCAGTATGGATTTCAAAATAAATGTGCTTGAAAGGATCAAAGAACATTTTTAATTGTTTGAAGAAGATTGCTTTTTATGTAGTTCAACAAAACATAAAACATTGTTTGCTCCGTATATTATTTTTAATTATCTGTAAAAAGCAGATTTACAAATTAATGATGTAAAGTAATTATTAAATTTTTAAGAAAAATAAATCCTTGTCCTTGCATAATTTGTGTACACAAATACACATTGTCTGAACAAAATTTTCATATAATCTTATGAACCAAATTTTTTTGTGGTATGTCTTCAGTGTAGTAAATATTTCATTGGAATAGAATACTGTTATTATTGGCTGATTAATTTAGGCTAAATTTTATGAAATCTTAAGATAAAATTTTAATATTTATCTGTAACCCTGGAAGGAGGTGATAGTTCATGGGAAGGAATCTTAGTACCAAAATTTTGATGTTCATTTATAAAACAGTTTGAATTATAAAGTGCTGTTATTTTATGCTGTAAAAAATATTTTTAGTTAACTTTTTGCATTGCAAAATTTCTGATACAATTTGTGCAGTTGTATTGCCTTGCATACATTTTTAATAGTGAGCTGCAATGACGATACCACTTATTTCCACTGCTTTGTGTCTTTTTTTTCTTTTTAGCAGTTTAGATTTCATACATAATCCGGTTACTCTGTAGTGGGAGTGATTTCACGACACTATTAATTATCCAATAAAAAGAATGCAAAAAAAGGATAAATTATCAAGCATGTTTATGTATTATTAATTTTTCAGTCTGTTATGTTTCAGAGAAAGTAAAATTTAAGAAAGTTTTAAATTTTCTTGTAGCCACAATTAAAATTAAAATAAAATTATTATATATAATAAATTTAGATAGACTATTGAAATAATTCACATCAACGTAGGAGGGTATCAAAATTTTATTAACACTATTTATGAATAATTCATTGATAACACTGTAAAGGTCATCAAGAGTAATTCTTTAAAATCATAGGTATATAGAGAGGTAACATTTCTAATATTACATATGGTATTTCATATTGCGAAGATCATAACTATTTCCTATATATATACATACATATACAGTGGTCTCCGGTTATTTCGGGACAGATTGAGATTGACCAGAATAACTGAATTCCGAAATAAACGGCAGAACCAAAGTAAAAGTGAGAAAGTTTAAGAAAAAGATCAGTAAATTAAATCACAAAATATATGAACTGTATAAGTATAGTTTGCACATATTTATTTAAGAATAAAAAAGTGAACTAGTGAAAAAATAAATGCGTACATTAAAAACAAAAAACAGCTGCAACATCGTGGGAGGGTGTCCGAAATTAAATTCTATTTTAGAGGTATACTGTAATGTAGTGCAAATTGAATTTCATTTAATGTTGAAAAGAGTGATCATTTACATTGTTCTCCTCTAATGCTCTGCTTTAAGTTTCTATAACATTCAGCAAATCTTCTCTAGTGACACATACCTGGTACGGGTGAAAATTATCATCATTATGAAAGGTGTCTCATTGGTTCTTGGTGTCTGATTGATCATTACTTTTATTAAAATTTTGTTAAGTGTATTATCAATTGTTTTGATTGAATTGCCGTAACACCTCTACACAAATGTGAGTCATCTTTGACTGGCTTTCACTTCGCCCTAAAAGCTAATTACATCGAAATTTTACCTAATCTTTAATAGATTACCAGACTGGATAAAGCAGCGCTCACTACTGAGGTAATTAGCAGAAAACTAGTATAATTTGGCCATTTCGTTCTGTTCTTATACATTTTTACCAGATAAACCACCGACTGAAATAAGCGGTGACCACTGTATATTTTCTTTCAAGATAAAAGAATAAAAAGAAAAATAACTTATATTTTACAATACTTTACTGAAACCTATATCACACAAAAATTAATATCTGAAACCCTTTCATAGTTTAAATGCGCACTAAAGTGCTACATATTTAAAGCGTATCCTAATCCATGCGTTATCCCTATTTTTCTTGCTTATTCCATTAAGTTAGAAAGTGTATTATTATTCATGAGGGTGCTGTATTTTTCTTCCTTGTTTCATAAAACACATCATTGGAATCGAAATATATCATAAAATTACGGAAAAAACACTCAAAATACTGGTGTTAAACAATAAAGTAAAACTTGGTAAAAAACAAACATAAGATGTTATAGGTAAGAAGATACGCACGTTTCAACCAAAAATTGTTTTGTCCTTCATCAGTCCAAGCCCTTCGTCGCAAGCAACACAGGGAACTCCCTGTGTTGCTTGCGACGAAGGGCTTGGACTGATGAAGGACAAAACAATTTTTGGTTGAAACGTGCGTATCTTCTTATAACATCTTATGTGTGTTTTTTACTAAGTTTTACTTTATCATAAAATTGCCTACTAAAACTGTTCTGCAATCTTCATCAAGCATTTTAGAACTACTTCGTTTTAAATACTCTTTGGAATGGGTATCATAATCCATGAGTGTGCCTTGTTTTTCCCCCTGCTCCGCAGGGTTTAAAAAAAAACCCAACCTGGGTGGGTTTTTGGGTATTTTGGGTTTTTTTTTTTGGTATTTTTGGGTTTTATTAAGATTTTTCATAGTTTAACACTTTTTTGATTTAAACTTCATAGTTTTATTTCAAAAGAGAACAATTTTAGTCTAAAAGAAAACTTTCATTACAAAATAATGATTAATTAATTTATAAAAATAACTTGCACTTTAATGTACCACCTTTTTCTGCTGGTATTCATAAAAGGCTCCTAATTTGTTTTATGACCATAGCTAAAAGTATATTATTGTTCACTTAGAAAAATGTTGTTTTTGATTGGTTGTTTTCTATTACTTTTTAAATTTGATTTTTTTTAATTGGTTATATTTTCTAGCTAGAATAAAAGTCAGTAAACCCTTTGTAGACCAACTTACTACAGAACTACTGTTTATTTAATAATTTTTTTTAAGTTATACATTTTCGCTTTAGTATATATTTCTTTTTACTTTAAAAAATCTAGAATTAATATGTCTGATATTAAATCCCACATAAACAATGTATAATGCAAATTAGTTTTGTATTTCTCAGTACTAAAAATGATGTAGCAACTAATACAATACAGGATGATTTCCTGAACCTGAATTCATTCTTGAGATGAATGCTTGTAAATTTAAGAGACATATCCCATTCTTCTCTTATATGGGAAAGGATTACTTTTTGTCATTGTACGGATAATTACATATTTTATTCGTATTTGAAAACTTATTTATTAAAGAGATTATATGGATAAATGATCTTTGAGAAAATAGTACAACACACTGATAATAAGGATGCGTATACTTGTTCAGAATTTTATTTTTAAAAACTTTATCTGTAAAATACCCATCAAAATTTTTTAATCAGATGATATAGCATACTTTTAACTACTTTAGCATAAAATTTGGTAGAAATTCATGGTTTTAAAAAAGTTAAAGTTATCCTTGCTTGCACTGTACATCTGTGCATTTCAAAATAAATATTGCAGATAGAATTAGCTCAAGGTATTATTTTTAAAAAGGTTATTGTTCTTTATGTTGAAGTTGGAAAAATAACTATGTAAAATTAAACTGGCACCTATCTATCTATCTCTCTCTCTATATATATAATCTAATATAATGCACAGCCAGGTAGACAAAAAACAACACTTAAAAGCTAAAAGATACATGAAAAACACTTTTTTTTTCTATCACCTAATGAGGTTGATTTTTAATAAACCCTGAAAAATATTTCAATGTCTTTGTGTTTGTTACATTTTAATGCAATATTTTTATGACTATCTTAAATTTCCTTCGATATATGAAGGCAAATATGAAAACAATGTTTTGACTCCTCACACCAGTTTGGGCACGCATTCTAAAAAAAACATGAAAATAATTTTTAGGCATTTGTGTTCCTTATATTTTTAAGCAAGAATTTTACAGTTATCTCTTCTTTCATTGAGATATAAAAGGAAATGCGAAAAAAAGCATTTTTGACCCTTGCCTCCATTTGGGTGTAAATTCTAAAAAAACCAGAAAATGTGAATTTTAGGTATTTCTGTTAGCCATAAAATTCTTGCTTTAAAATGTAACCATCTCTTTTTTCGTCTAAGATATGAAGGGAAATGTAAAAAGAACTGAAGAACGTTTAGGCCCCCTTAATCCCATTTGTGTCCGAAACCCTGAAAGCGATTTTTAGGCATTGATGTTAGTTGCATTTTAAAGCAAGAATTTGATGGCTATCCTTTTTTCCCTCTGAGATATGAAGATAAATGTGAAAAGAACGTTTTGGTACCCTTATCCCTGTTTGGGTGCAAATTTTAAAAAACTCTGAAATTGATTTTTAGTTATTTGTGTTAGTCATATTTTAAAACAAATAACAAATTTTATCACAATCCCCCCCCCCCCCCCCGCCCCTCCCGAGATATGAAGGGATGCGTGAAAAGAACATTTTGGGCTACCACCCCCATCTGGGTTCGAATTTTTAAAAATTGCTTCTTAAATGATGCCTTGGGCACAAAAGCACCTAAAATTTGAGGACTGTATCTCAGATTAGATAGATTTGGCTGTACGGTGATCATCAGTCAGTCATCATTCATTCAGTCAAGACATCCTCCTGTTTATATAGAGATTTAGTAGATATCATGTATGCTTTTTAACAAAGTCTATTTAACATTACAGTTTTTATGTGCTTATTTTACCAATTAACACTGTAAAGTTTGGTGGTACAGTAGAAGATCGATATACCGCAATTCTATAAACTGCAATTCTCCATAAACCGCATTAACACTGCGGATGTAAACAGAGAAAATCACAATTAAGAAATTTCTACAATCTGCTTTTTTTTTTTTTTAATTGCTTTCCTAGGGAATTAATTTTGAGACATTAGATAAATCCCACAACATGCTAAGCTTAAAATAAACAATTATTCTCCCATGCATGCATTATGCATTATCAACATAACAGCTGGCCGGCCGGGTGGAAGAGGATTTCTCCCTCTTCTACCATTGACTTCCCAAACAGACGTTTATTTATTTAGTTATATTTCTCTTTGTAAATTGATTTGTTTTATATTGAATCGTATGCCGTTACTTGGCTTCCTAAATCATACGCCTAGCATCACCAAAAGTTTTTTTTTTAATTATTATTATTATTATTATTATTTTTTTTAATGTGTGTGCCTGTGGGTGGGAGAATGCACATAGCATAAGTAAAAATAGCTATTTTTCCTTAAGTTTGGCAAGAAGAAAGGTTTTAAAATGAATGGTTTTCTAAACAAAGTTGGGGGGGGGGTTGGCACCCGCCCCCGTCCCCTGCCCGACGATATGCTTATGTCTCAATCAAGACCTCCTATATAGGTATTGAGACTCTTGGTCTCAATATTGACAGTAAAATACTTTTAAAAAGTCTATGAGAAGTAGGGGAGTTTTCTCAATGTAACACTATTTTAAAACTGAATTTTGGAACTGGATTTAAGCCATCTTTAGTTAAAATGAAAACTGCTGAACTAATGCATTGTGCACAAAATGGAAAGTACTCAGTTTGCAAACCTGCATGAAGAAAACATTTTGAATATTTGGTAATGGATGATAAGTCACAAATTGTTAATCATTTGACCAGTGCTGAAATAATTTCCTCTGTTTCAAAACGAGGAAAACAATTCTGAAACAGAATCAAATGCTGGAGAGAAAGTTGAAAAACTTTCAAAATCTGAAGAAATTTCCATAAGAGATCAATATTTTAAAGTCCTAGAAATGCAAGACTGCGTAACCAAAGTAAAATTATTACCTGCTCAAAGGCTGCAAGAAAAGTTATTTGTTGAGAGATTGCAAATTCTAAAACAAATCAAAATTAATATATTGTTTAACAAATAAACTTTAATGCTTTTGGGAATTTCAATTTATTTATTTTTTCTGTAAATAAATAAATTCCATTTTTTTTTGTTTTTTAAAGTAGTATTTGTATTTAAAAAAAGTTTTAAGCATTATATTTATGTGTTATAGCTATATTTTAATATGTTTACTAGGGAAGTTTAATGATATAAGTGAATGATCCATATAACGCAAAATTCTATATAATGCAAAACCTTGCGTTTCGAGGTTTGCATTATAAAGATCTTCTACTGTAGTATAAAACCATCTTTAATATTTTATGAAAGCAGGTTTATATTTAATCTGCTTAGCAGTTTATATTATAACTGTTTTAAAACGTACATATATAAAATATGAGTTCATTTTCCTTTCAGGAAAAATTTCTTATGAAGTTGCTCCTTACTCACAATTTATTTTGCAAGTTTCTTGAAGATTTATGTATCATTTACTTTTATTGAAGATGAAAAAAGATGGATAAAAATATTTTACCAGTGACTACATTCAAGGTTTTTAAGTAATTTTATTGAAGGACGTTTTAAAAGTGATTTTCAAACCCACTTCAGTTATTTGCTTGCATTTCTGAATTTGAAAAGAAAAGGTAAATATGAGTCTTGAACTGCAGAGATCTGTTCCAAAGCTGTTTGCTTGCGAATTTTGTTCCAGAGAATTTTCTACAAAATTTCAGCATCAGGTTCACTCCATCACACACATGGTGGAAAAGGAATTTGATTGTGACGAGTGTCAGGTGGGAATTTCCCATATTCTTAGCTTGGATGAGCATTTTAAAAGCCACGGTATTCAAAGGCATTTCATTTGTCGTCAGTGTAATGAAGAATTCACTGATGAAGTAATTTTTGAAGAACATTCTCAGCTGCATAATAATGAAAGTACTGTTGATTCAGTAATTTTGGACCCTATTGATAATTCTTCCATTGAACTGGATTCTGAAACCAGCAGTGAAAGTCCATCTGCCTGTAATGAGAGTCGCAGCACATCTGTTGTAATAACCAGCAGTGAATGTCCATCTGCCTGTAATGAGAGTCGCAGCACATCTCCTGTTCTAATGACCAGCAGTGAAAGTCCATCTGCCTGTAATGAGAGTCGCAGCACATCTCCTGTTCTAATAACCAACAGTGAAAGTCCATCTGCCTGTAATGAGAGTCGCAGCACATCTCCTGTTCTAATAACCAACAGTGAAAGTCCATCTGCCTGTAATGAGAGTCGCAGCATATCTCCTGTTGTAATAACCATCAATAAACATGATTCAAACTGCGACAATAAAGATGCACCTACTGCTAGTGTGAATGAAGATAGCATAAAAGAAGAAGCTGAAGTTGCTAACCATTCAGAAAGTAGCCAGTGTAGAAATATTTATGTTTGTGGGTTGTGTAAAGTTAAATTTACTAGTAAATGTAGGATGGACAATCATATGAAAATTCACACTTCTCAAAATGTGCAGAAAAATAAAAAAGATAAATCATTTCCAGTACGTAAATGCCCGACATTTTTTTCCTGTGGAGTGTGCAAAAAGATATTTCTGAAATCACGTGAATTAAATACACATCTTTTAACACATGGTGCTACTGTCTCATGTGTATGTGGCAAGTGTGGTAAAAAGTTCAGGGACAGGGATTCTTGGAAAAGGCATCACATGCGTATGCACGAAGCAAAAGAACATGCTTGTAGTATTTGCCAGAAACGTTTTTCTACAAAAGACGCTTTATTTAAGCATGTTCATACACATGCTAAAGTGCGCTCTTGTAAAGTGTGCCAGTTAACATTTTCTGATAAAGCTTCTTTAGCGAAACATCGATTAACCCATCCTCGAGAAAGACCCTTCGAGTGCAATGTATGCAGCAGAACATTTTATACCGAAAAGATGTTAAATACACACTCTGCGATTCATACTGGGGAAAAGCCACATGCATGTCATATGTGTGAAAAAAGGTTTTCTCTCAAAGATTCATTGGTAAAGCATATTGCTCGTATTCATTCCGAAAAGGAACAGCTTACCTGCGATTCATGTCCGAAAACATTTAAAACTGATAGATATCTGCTAGAACATCACAATATTCACACGAATTCAAGACCCTTTGTTTGTGAGATTTGCCAAAAAAGTTTTTCTTTATCAAGTAGTTTGAAAAAGCACCACCATGTGGCGCATGTGAGAGAGCGTCGTCTTTATGTCTGTGAAATTTGCAATAAAGTCTGTCCCTCAAATTATAAATTACAGAGACATATGAATTCCCATCCAGAAGTAGAAAAAACACATGTATGCATGGTTTGTGACAAAGGTTTTTCTTGTCAGTGGTTGCTGACCAATCATCTTCGTGTACACAGTGATGAAAAACCTTTTCTCTGTGACATTTGTGGGAAATGTTTTTCAAAAAAAGTTACCTTGAAATATCACACTTACAGCCACAAGGGAAACAGACCTTATAAGTGCAAAATATGCAACAAAGGCTTCCTGTCAAATTATGCTTTGAAAGTACATTTTCGCTCCCATACTGGAGAGAAGCCTTTCAAATGCGATTTTTGTGATAAATGTTTTGCGTCGAAAAGTCTGCTTAGGTGTCATCTTCCTGTACACAGTGATGAAAAGCCTTTTCTCTGTGACATTTGTGGGAAAGGTTTTGCAACAAAACATATCTTGAGAGAGCACGCTTATGTGCACAACAGAAACAGACCTTATAAGTGTGGAATATGCAACAAAGATTTCCTGTCGAATTGGGCTGTGCAAGAACATCTTCGCACCCATACTGGAGAGAAGCCTTTCAATTGCGAGTTTTGTGAGAAATGTTTTGCTACAAAAAAAAATCTTAATTTGCATCGCTACTCACACTTTGATGAAAAGCCTTACAAGTGTGATATTTGTGATAAGTCGTCGTTTGCCACAAGTTCAGGTCTAAGGAGGCATGTGAATACGGTCCATCGAAATGACGGAAAGATCAAAACGGAAAAAATTCTTAATTCACATATCCGCTCGCACTTTGATCAGAAGCCCTATAAGTGTGATATTTGTGATAAGTCATTCTCTCAGCAGTGCGTTCTAAAGAGGCATGTGAATACAGTCCATCAAATTGAAGGCAAGGTCAAAACACCAACACCCGTTGATATGTATGACAAAGATTTCTAGGATGTGTTTATCACATGTTACAAGTTTGAAGAATATTTTAACCCTTTCAGCACCAGTGGTTTTGCCTTCAAACCACCTCATTTGTTTTATGCTTTCTTAAACAGTGTCTGCTAAGTGCATTAATTTTTAATTATCTGTAAAAATCAGATATACAAATTAATGATGTAAAGTAATTATTATTAAATATTAAAAAAAAAAGTAAATCCTTGTCCTCTCTTGCGTAATTTGTGTCACAAATACACATGGTCTTAACCAAATTTTAATAATCTTATGAAAATATATTTGTGGTATATTTTCAGTGGAGTACTGCTCCTATTGGTTGATTAATTTAGGCTAAATTTTTATAAATTTGTCTTAAAAATTTTATATTTATCTAACCCTGGAAGGAGCAGTGATTATTGATGAGAAGGAATCTAACAAACAATTTGAATATGAAACACTGTGATTTATAATGTAAAAAAATGTTTCTCGTTTAACTTTGTGTGCATTACAAAATTTCTGTTGCAATTATATCATCTTGCATACATTTTGAATCATGAGCTGCAATGACGATACTACTTATTTCCAACTCTTTTGTGTCTTTTTTTTTTTTTTTTTTTTTTTTTTTAGTACTAGGGTGCTATTTTGTTCTGTCCCAGGTTTTGGTGCACATGATTAGTAAGACAGGTTTTATAGACATGAACTGTCATGCTGAAGATCTTTTCAAATGTTTTTGCCAGATAATGCAGTGGAAGTGGGGAAATTAAAATCTTGAAAGTCGTACAAGGTTTGCAATTTTTGATAATTGATCGCTGAGTTTGCTGCCAAAAAATAACTTTAAAACCGAACGAAGCTTGGTGATATCTTCCAAATTGGCTAGAAACTAGGAAAGTATAGTTAAGATATGCTTGGTGAAGATCGTAAAATAGTATTAGTGGGTAATTTTAATATGGATTTCAATTCTGAATATGTGTTTATGGAACAAAAAGACAAACACAGCACACTCATGGATTATGATGCTCATTCCAAACAGTATTTAAAATGGTGTCAGGTTGGTGAAGGTAATGGATACTAGTTGGAATATGCTTTGTGAATATTGTAAAACAGTTTCAGTAGGTGATTTTAAGATAGATTTCGATTCCAAAGATAAATTTTATCGAACAAGAAAAAGTTGATTCTTATTTTAACGCTCCCACTCTCGCCAACCTAAAAAGTTGCCACCTTTGGCAATCCTTGCAGTCATGGGTCTCTAGGAGTTATGCATAAGTTTTAATGCTCCCAAATGAACTAGATGAAAACTAAAGTGAACAAATAGCGATAAATGCAGTAGTTACGGAATTTGAAGACACTTAATTATTAAAACTACTTTAATTGGCAATCCAAAATAAATAAGTAATGCAAGGGTGATTGTGTTCTGGGTGTAGCTCGGATTTCCTGGATTTTTGCTTTATCTCTCCGTGCTTGTAACTCTTTCAGAGTTAGAAATTACACATGTAACTGACCAACCTATTTAGATTTTTCTTCCAATTTTTATTTATACAGTGAAATATGTTTAACACGAAAATGCTTAACATGAAAATCGGTTAACACGAAATGACACAATTGTCTAGAATGCAAAATATGCAATTTAATGCATTTTTGTTCTTTTAACACGAAACAAAAATCGTTTAACACGAAAAAAGTTTGTTTTTAATCTTCAGTGGCATGTTTGCGACAAGTCACTAGAACTTTTTTGTGGAAAATAAATTTTATTTAAATTCTGGGAAATGTTTTTTCTACCTTTTGTCATCCTAGAAGTATTAATAGCATTATCCATCAGGTCTCTCCCCCTCCCCCTAATGAATAGAATTCTTATCTGTATCTGTACGTTTCGTTCGATAATGATGTAACTACAGCACCGATTATGACAGAAAAAGAGATTTTGGATATTGTTCAAAATCCAAAAGATTTTGTTGATTCTGACGACGAATCTGACAACGGATTCAACGATACAGTTCCCGTCCCCTCTACTTCAGAAGTGCGAAAAATGATAAACAGTGTACGCAGTTATTTAGATGCGCATTCTAATGGAAAAATGAATGGATGATCTTGAATAATTTGTGGACAGACAATATATCTGAAAAACACATTTCAAAAAAAAGATAACTGATTTTTCTCCCCCAAAATAATATTTTTACTTCCTTGTACGTAGTATAAGGAAGTAATGTGATCCCGAAAAATTTTGGGGGCCAAATTTCGACAAAAAAACAGATTTTGACTACCTCTAAATTTAATTTTAAGAATTTTTTCGATGCATCTCATCGTAGGCTAGCATGCACGATCATATTAACGCGTCTGCAACTCATTTTGACCAGCGGCGAGTCTATTGTGGTCAGTTTTTCCATGCCGTCTGTACGTACGTACGTACGTACGTATGTATGTAACTCGCATATCTCAAAAACTATTGGTCGTAGAATGTTGAGATTTGATATTTAGGATTGTTCTATGATCTAGTTGTGCACCTCCCCTTTTGGTCGCAATCGAATGTATAGTTTATGTACAGGACCGCCCAAAAGATTCGAAATACATTACGCTCTATGGGCCGAAATTCATTAAACTCGCTTAACTCAAAAACTATTAGGCGTAGAATGTCGAAACTTCATATTTTGGATAGTTGTAACATCTAGTTGTGCACCTCCCCTATTGGTTCCATTCGACTGGATAGTTTATCTACAGGACCGCCCAAAACATTCGAAATACATTACGCTCAATGGGCCGAAATTCATTAAACTCGTATATCTCAAAAACTATTAGGCGTAGAATGTTGAAACTTTATATTTAGGATTGTTGTAACATCTAGTTGTGCACCTCCCCTTTCGGCTCCATTCGACGGGATAGTTTATCTACAGAACCGCCTAAAAGATTCGAAATACATTACGCTCTATGGGCCGACATTCATCAAAGCGTTTTTTAGAGGTTTTGGGCTATTTCAAACGACTCAGGAGTGATATATGCTGTAAAGAGTTAGAAAATGAATTTCTCCATTAAAAAAAGTGTCTTTATCATTTACAGTTCTGCTACAGGAACACTCAAAAGATTTCCAATACATTACGGTCAATGGCAATTTTAGGGGCATTCATCCATTTCAAGCACAATACCGTCCTACCACATAAGTTAGGTAATGGTCCGACCACGTTCACGTGCCTCCCTCAAGAACTATGCCAAAAGTCGCCAAGCTTGGCGACTTTTGGTGTACGTGTGTGCATATTTAACTCTCAAATCTCAAAAACTATTATGAAATTTCATATGTAAGATTGTTGTAGCATCTAGTTGTGCATCTCGATTTTTGGTTCCAATCTGCTGGAGTTTCTTTACAGGACCACCAAAAAGAATTTCAGTACTTTAATGTCTATGGACATCTTCAATATAATACAATTGTAGTCAGTCATTGTTTGGTACATGCCCAAAATCTCGCCGTCTGTCCTCGACCTTGGCGAGTTTTGCCGAAATGTCGCCAAATTTGGCGATAGTTAGTCATTTGGTCCATGCCCAAAGTATCGCCATTTGTCATCGTTCTTGGCGAGTTTTGGCAAAATATCGCCAAATTTGGCGATAATCTGTCATTGTTGGTCCATGCTTAAAATCTCTCCAAATGTCGTCGACATTGACGAGTTTCGACAAAATATCGCCAAATTTGGCGCCAAAAATTATTTCGTATTTTGTATAACTCTAAAAATTTAACCCGTACAATTTTGAACTTTTGTATTTAGAACTATATTATAATATCTAACTGTTTTCAATATCTTTTTTGACAGCAATCGACTGGGAATTTATTTACAGGGTGAGCCAAATGACTTTAAATACATTAAGGTGTATGGATGCATTCAATTCATTGAAAGTCAGTGGTCAGTGACTACTTTGGCTATCCCCAAAATCTCGCAAACTATCTCAAGTTTGTCGGCTTTTGGTGAAATATCGCCAAATAAAGTGTCAGAAGGAAATCTTTCAAATTGAACTCAGCTTGGCGATATTGAAATATTTTGCTAGAAATCGCTATACCTTACTATTATTGATATTTTATCTCTTTCAAACAAATAAGTTTAGAGAAAGTGCGTAAAAAACATTTTTGAATTAATAGACGTGCAAGGAAGTCATGTGTTGGACACATCAGATTTTTTGTAATTGCTTTTCATCCCAATGAATACAACCTACTTGTTGTTTAACAGGAAATCGATATAAAATATAAAAACATAAAAAATATGGTGAAATTTGTTCTTTTTTTTTTTTTTTTTTTTTTACGAATCTTTTAACACAAAACTCTTTTAATACGAAAAAATATTTTGGTCCCTTTGGTTTCGTGTTAAACGTTTTTCACTGTATATTTATCCCTACAGTTTTCATCAAACATATATCCAGAAAACCATTTTAGAGGGTATCCAAAAGGTAGTCCTTGGTTTTTATGTAAAATTTTTTCTAGCAGCAGAAACATAGTTTGGCTGGGGTCAGGGGTCAGCAGCTGCAGATGCATTGAAATCTGATTCTTTCAACTGATAAGGTCAGAGTCTGAGTGTCTGCACTAGTGTTTGGCATTCTTTGGGCTTGTATGTTGAGTTGAGAGAAGAGAATGGGGTTTGATGGGTAGGGGGGGGGAGTTAAGTGGCTCAAAGAATGGATGAGAACTAGCAGGTTAAACCTGAGCTCAATTGTAAATTAAAAGTTTTCAGGACTCTACAAATATTAGGTTTGAGAGTGCCCAAGTTAAATGTAATAACTTCATTGTTCCATACTCCTCTTTAGATCCGCCAATTATTCAGCTAATTTTGGTAATAGTATATGTACAAGGTAATCATGACTATTTGTTATACATGCGATGAACTATTAAAATTTAAAAGTAGAATTATCCAGTATAAATAAACTTCTTTTAATAATCCATATTTGGTGCAGCTACAATCTAACAGTAACAGGGTTCATAAGCCCTTAGGGAAATCTCTTGGGAAAATGTAATTTTCCTTTGAAATCCAGTTTCAACCGTTGCATTTTCAGAAAATTCAACCCTCTCTTTATTTTTACGGACTTTACCCTATTCAGTGGCCAACTAATTCCTTAATGATGCACACACGTAATCGGAAATGGATGTATGTGTACAAGATGAATCATCTTGTACACATACTTGTACTTAGTGAATTAGTACACAGCTTTGCTTAGTTCTAAAAGGATATGGAAAGTTTTAACAATAGTCTTGTGCACTGATAACAGTATAAAAATCTTATAACTATCAATCAGTGAAGTGTGGAAAAAACACCCAAAATACTGGTGTTAAATGTTAAAATAAATAAAAGCTTTGTGAAAAAACACACATAAAATAGGAAGATACGATCGTTTCGACTGAAATTTTTTTTGTAACTTTTGTGACTATTTCAGTAACCCTTACAATATAAAAAGGGATTATACTGTTGAGGAATTTCCCAAAGTAAACTATATCTATGGGCAAGAAATTTTTTCCGGGAACTCCCAAAAGTCAGGAAATTGACCTTCATAAATTTAGTAGACACCCTGATAATGCTATCATAATTTCATTTCCCTGAGTGGGGCATATGAATAAAAAAGAGTTACTCAGTACTTATGTCTTTTTTGTGATAACCTGGAAATTCTTGAAATATCACCTGAAAACTTAGTGAATTTCATTTTGAAAAATGACTATGAACCCTGCAGCAACTGCATTTACCATTAATTTTACTTCTAATTTCAAATCTAATTCCTAAACTAATTTCAAAACTTAATTTAAAAAAATTCTTTTATCAGTTCTAATAAAATCTGTTGCATGACTGAGTGAGCTTTGATTATTTTCAATTTGTATTTCAGAGTGTCCACCGGCAACTAAAAAAGACACGCTACTAAGTTAAAAATAAAACATAATTTACAAAAGTCCTTAATTTATAAAAATTTAAAATTCCATATTGCTAGTGAATAAGAAATTACATTATTGGTTTGCTTACGAATTAAATCTATCTATCATCAAAAAGAAAATAATGATTACTAACTCTTAAAAGATACTAATGGGGATGTATGTCTTGTTGAAATTGTGAAGTTCTGTGTTGGCAGAAATCTGAAATTTCATATGCAAGAATAGGTATTTTGCATTTAAAATTAGTATTACTATTATTTTATAATTGTTATCTGTATTTAGTAGCTGATTTTTACATGTATGTTAATATGTGCAAGCATTATATTTATTATACAGAAATAAATATTAAGACTTGGCATTGTAAGCTCTTTGTAATAAAAATATGTATTTTATTAAAGAAATATATGGATGGTTCAAACATATTTGATTGGTTAATCTTGCTCAAATTGTAATGCTAAGTTGAAAGAGATATTTATTTAAGATTTCTTGTTCAATAAGAATCATTTTATATAAAAATAAATAATTGGAGAGAAAAAAAAATAAATGAACTGTTATGCTTTCTTTTGTTCTTTTTTCTAATCTAGTTTTGTTTATTTTATTGTTTATAAAAACAAGTGCCTTGCTACTTTATTTTATAAAACTCTTTGAAGGTGCAGTATCTGATTTTTTTGAAAAGTCTGAATTGCATAAAATACACTTTAAGAGGAAAAAAAGCTAATTAGTGGTCAAAGTAGTACTCTCATTTCTATTAACATAAATTGTTTATTGTATGCTATTTTAGTTTATAAAATGTTCGTTCATCTTCCTTTTAGGATAAATCTAATATTCACGAAGTTGCTTCTAGCCTACTTACTATTTCTTATATGAAATTGTAGAAGAATTATAACTTTCATTGAAGATGAAATAATATTGTTGAAGAAATGTTTTAGATTTTTTTTTATTTTATTCCTTCAATTTTCAAAACGTCTACCAGCATTCTTCCATTTCACATGGTGTAAGAAGAAAATTAGTGCAGAATGAATCCTGAAGCATTAAATTGCACGTTAGAAAGCGTCTACCAATGTCAAAAACTATTTTCTTGTGATTTTTGCTGTAGGGAATTTTCTACAAAAATCCAGTATCAAGTGCATTCTGTTACGCATTTGATAAATAACGAATTTGACTGTGAACAGTGTCAGGAGGGATTTATGAACATATTAAAATTAGATGAACATTTTAAGTCTCACAGCTCTCAGATTTTTGCTTGTGATCAGTGTAAAGAAGAATTTTCTGAGAAACTTACCTTTGAAAAGCACTGTCAACAGCATAGAGATGAAAATTTTTTTACTGTTGCAGTAACATCTGAAGAAAGTGCTGAAAATGGTGCTTCTGAATTGCCACCTGTGGAGTTTAGCAAGTTTGAACCTGTTGTAGATGCTTTTCATAAAACAGGGCTTTCTGAACAGCTGGCTCCTCATGAAACAGGGCTTTCTGAACAGCTCGATTTTAATAGGCATGAGCCCAACAATGAAGATTCTGTCTTCTTGGTAGTTCCATTAGGAGACAATGTTAAGGAATGTATCCAGGGAGAATCATGTTCCTCTGAAGTCAATAGCACATTAAAAACATCAGTTTCTGATTTGCCTGGGAATGATTTTATTTGTGATATGTGTGAGGAGAAATTTTTTGATAAATTTGCTTTGGATAAGCATCTTCAGACCCATGTTTCCCCAAACCAGTTTGTTAGTGAATACCTGGAAGGACAGATACCTGAGGAGGATTCGGATGAACCATCTGAAAGTTCTAAGAGTGAAAAACCTTTGGTCTGTGGAATGTGTCATAAAGTGTTTGTGCATATTAGTGAGTTACATAGCCACTTTTTATCACATGACGAAGTTCAAGGCTGTTACCTTTGTGCATTTTGCGATAGGGAATTCAGCACGAAAAAAAAGTATGAATGTCATATGAGTGTTGTGCACAGTGAGAAAAAGTTCACCTGTGGTGTTTGCCAGAAAGGTTTTGCTTTGAAGAGTGAACTGTGTGAGCACATATATACTCATGCCATGATGCAGCCGTTCATGTGCAGTGTATGTCACTTAACATTTCCAAGTAAGCGCTCATTAGAAAAGCATGAAGATACCCATTCTAGCAAAACATCCTTTGAGTGTGAAGAATGCTATGATAAATTTGAAACTCAGAAGCTTTTAGATAATCATCTCATTGACCACAGGTTGGCAAGACAACATACATGTGATAGGTGCGACAAAAAGTTTCCATCCAGGAGTGACTTGATGAATCACCGTGTTGTTCATTCCGAAGAGAAGCGCTTTGTCTGCGATGTATGTGGAAAACAATTCAAGCGTAAAACTCAGTGGCGAATACATTATAACATTCATACAAAAGCGAAACCCTATATTTGTAATGTGTGCCAAAAGGGGTTTTCCACACCAAGCAATTTAAACAGGCATCGGCTAATTCACACGGAGGAGAGATCTTTCCTTTGCGGCGCTTGTGGCAAGACGTTTCCTACGAAGGCTTACTTGACGGAACATCTCTACACCCACTTGAAAGAAAAGCCACACAAGTGCCACCTGTGTGAAAAAAGTTTTCGCCATCGGCATGTCTTGGTCGCCCATCTTCGGGTGCACACGGGCGAGAAACCTTTCCAATGTGACACGTGCGGGAAGAGTTTCCGGACGAAGATAACGCTAAACTTGCATGCTCGCCGCCACACACAAGGGAAACCTTTCGAGTGCATCGCTTGTGGTAAACGATTTTTTACCAAGGTCTTGTTGAAGATTCATCTTCGTGTGCACATTGGTGAGAAACCTTTTCAGTGCGACTTTTGCGAAAGAAGTTTCGGCTTGAGAGCTCTTCTCAATAAACATCTCCGTTCGCACACTGGTGAAAGTGCTCACAAGTGTAAGGTTTGTGGTAAAGTATTTTCGAGTGATTTCAATCTGAGTAGACATATGGTAAATTACCATCAGAATGTGGAGAATGACAACATGCTGGAGCTTCAAGATATGCCTGGAGTTTCTGGAGCGCAGTGAAATGTGATTTTATAACTTTAAAATGTTTTGTGTTGTGCCCTCAAAATAGAGAGAAAGGTATCCAAGCACATTCATAGTAGAGTTCGAAATTCGTGATCATTAGTCATATTTGCAACTGTAAATTTCATTTTGAGGGTGAAGGTTTTAAAGCCAGTCGTCATTTTTTATGCCTAACTTATTTCCAAATATTGCACCGTTACCAACAGAGCCGCACAAAGTGTCTGGTAGTCTTTTCCCGAACATTGCTGTTTGTTGATGACACACAAGAATAAAAATGTCAATCACCATTATTTTTTACTCTTACAAGGATAAATGCAGTCCATTTTTAGTATGTTTTGCAGCCCATCACAAAAATAGATTAAAACGTGCCCTTTCACAAAAATATCATCAATTTCAAGAACCTCTTCATAAAGATATGATCAATGAAAACAGCTCTCACAAAAGAATATGAAAATAAATCGAACTTTTCAAATAAATGTAGTTGATTAAAATGCCTTTTTACGAATATTTGATCTTTTACAAATATATTAACATCTGTTTATAGTTTATAAACACCAGCAAAACAAAATTTTTGAAACTGCACCAATGTGGAACAGTTTGGCAACTGAAAACAAAAAAAAAGTTAGGTAGCATTGACGCCTAGATTTTTCTTCCCAATTTCTAACCCAGATTCATACCCTAATAATTAAGTACTGGTTGCTTAAAAAAATATGGACAGGAATCTAAATTATGAAAAGATATGTTCATAAATT
The DNA here is from genome assembly GCA_038373885.1 of Cheiracanthium punctorium. Classification (NCBI taxonomy): domain Eukaryota; kingdom Metazoa; phylum Arthropoda; class Arachnida; order Araneae; family Cheiracanthiidae; genus Cheiracanthium; species Cheiracanthium punctorium. The sequence continues at coordinate 94,541 of JAWZYV010014319.1, forward strand.
AATCTCTGTTTTACACATTTTTCTCTGGAAAAAAAAAAAAGAAATAAAAACCGATGTGGATTATACAATAAATATCGGACTTATATCACTGAACCCATCCAATGACTTTGTCAAAATTGGCTCAATGGCATAGTTAAACCACTGAACGATATACTCTGAATGTGATTGGATATCTTGTTTGGAGGAATTCTCATACAGCTAATATGTGTTTGCTCTATGCATTTTAATTAAAGCATTAATACAGGATAATTGAAATTAATTTCTTTTTTAAATAAAAAACTTTATCTTTGATTGTTTTTTCCAGTTTATGTATCTCATGATATGTGTGATAATGTAGAATAACAAACATTTATGCACTGCATAGTAGACTGGGATATTTATTTTTAAAAAGTAAAACTATTAAAGTAATAATAATAAAGTAAGCTATCTTTTAAAATTTAGGCAGGTGTAGCCAAAAATCCAATATACAAACGAAAAAGTGGAAGGGAAGTGACATTTGTAGTTACAATACAGGTACAAGGGCAAAAGTATTTTGCATTATGGGTAGTAATATTTTTAGTTGATCATTTGCATATTAAAACACTACCTAATTTTCAAATGTTCAGTTATCTACCTGGATTTTCAGTTACTGAATTACAAGTTAAAAAATAAGGTATCTGTTGTGTTGTACAGGGCCGGTAATATCTATTGCCTGACATGCTTGTGGAATTAAAATTTTCAGCTAGCCATGTATTTTTTTTCCCCACATGCCCAATCGGGCATGTAAAAAAATATCAACCATGAGAGATTCATAACTTATTTTTTGGGCTATCTTCAGGAAAAGGTTTCGGACATATTATTGGCCATGCTCTTCATATATCTTGGGTGTTCATACTGATTCGGTTTGTGGTTGCAATCATAGTCAGATAAAAGAAAAAACTATCTGCAAACTCATAATAGTTCGTGATAACTAAATACATAGTGCGTATATGAACACGTGTATATGCATATGTGCACACATCTGTGCAATGCGCTTGGGCTATAGTGACTTAAAAAAGATTTTAGGTAACTATCGATTTAAAAAAACAGCAACAACAACAACTTGGAATTGCCAGAAAACTATCTGCAAGACCTTCAATTGTATCCGTGTGCACGTGTGTCTACATTATCTGACTGTGGTTAAAACATTTCATCTGCAATGCAAATAATCTGAATAATGTAAATTTTACAGAGCAATAAAATGTAGTAATACTTTTCGGGCATGTATTACTTTGAAATACATACCCAACCGGGAATGTAAACTTTCGGAGATTTTTCTGCCCCTAGTATTGTATCTAAAAGGAATTTTTAACTTAAAGTACTTATGAAAATAATAGACATACATTTTTGTAGGTGTGGGTGGGTAAATCTCTTTTTTTCTTCTCTTTTAATTATAGTAGATATTTTCCCTTAATCTTTATAATTGCATTTTATAGGTAGATATCTTATTATTTATGTATAATAGTAAGTTCTAATTCTTTAAGCTTTTAATTCCCAAAAATATACTTCACTACTTAAGCTTTATGATTGTGAACCTCGTGATAAAAGTTTTGCATCCAAGTGTAACCTGAAGGCACATTTTCCTTCTCATACTACTGAAAAGCCTTATAAGTTTGACGTCTGTGTTGAGGCATTTTCTTCAGTTTCCAATTTGAAAAAGCCTTATGAAAGCAGTGCATCCTCGAACTTCTTTAAAAGAGCATGAACACATTCATGAAATCGAAATATGTTTTGAGTGCATGGAGTTCCATCAGAAGTTTCCTTCTCAATCAATATTAAACACTCATATGACTGTTCAGCATCATGAAAAATTTGAGTGTGAAGCATGTTGTAAACAGTTTTTCTCTGAAGATCTGTCGCAATTGCATCTTTGTATGCTTGCCCTCAAGAAGGTTTATAGAAGTGAATCTTGTGATAAAAATTTTGGCTCCAAAACTAACTTGAATGCACATCTTATGAAATGCACATACCTGTTTGACGGGTACACATTCTGGTGAGAGCAGTCATTGAAAACAGTGTTTCTTAGGAAAATATGACAATGTGCCTGAAGCTTCCATGTTCAATGAAATTGAGCATTTGTTTGCTCATAAAAAAGATTTTTGCCAGGAAACAACCCCCCTCCTTGTTTAACTGCAAATTAATTTGTATGCACATGCCAGATTTTATTTTTATTTATTCTATTAAAAAGTAATGACATGCAATTTATTAAGATTGTAAATATTTTTAGACAAATAAAATCTCTCTCTTTTTTTTTTTTTTTAAGATGTTTTATTTTTGAGAAAAATGAGCTTGTTGACCTTTCGAATCCAGCTGGGACAACAGTCATCCCATGAAATGTTTTCGACCAAAGCCAGCACCTGGGTTTACTGCTGTCCCAAGCATTCCTTCCCTATTCCAACAGGTGTATTTTTCTCCCCAGGAAGTTTTACCCCCCCCCCCCCCAAAAAAAAAAAAAAAGGCGTTTCAACGGAAGGGGATGAAAAATCTAGATTCTGCATAATAGCTTGCCACAGAGTAAATGTTAGTGCCATAGCACTGGGTTCAGAAGGTTAATTCATTTATTGATATGACTTTGTGTTTGATCACTTCCAGAGATAAGGAATAAATTTATGAAATTAGTCTTGCAAGCAGGGTTGGTACATTTTTATCAGTAGGAGGGAAAAAAAAAAAATCTTTTCTTTTCTATAGGTATGGGATGTATTGCATCTATTTTCAGAAAAAATATAATGTGTTGTGTTTGCATTCATGAGTTTTGTCTTAATGACATATATATACATATAATCATGGGTTTTTAGTGCATAAATACAAGAAATCTAATTGTCATGCTCTTCAAAGGGTAGTTCTCTTCAAAGGGTTCTCTATGTACTAAAATAAATCTGAAGTCTGTATCAGTTATGAAACGCTTAGAAAAAATTCTGAAAAATTTGATAAATGTATTACTTTTAGAAAAATTTTGCATTGCAATTCCATGTTTAGGAATCTTTTCTGAACATTTCTTAATAGGCACTGTTTACTGCTATGTATAGTGCAGCTTATACAGAGTTATCCTAAATTTTTTGAAGTCTGATTATTTTAATTTGTTTAGATTGTTTTAATTTGGATACCAAGAGTGTGAAGTAGGTTTATTTCTTTAACTTACACTCTTAATCCTGTTATTCTAGCTGAATTGCATTGATAATGTAGTTTTTCGGGGTTTAAAACATGTAAACTTATAAATACAAAAATTAAGTTAATATAATTTCATAATACATTCTAAATCAATTGTATAAGTTAAATATTATTTAAAAGTTTATTATCCTATAAGACTGCAAAATGAGGAATAGCATTTGCTTGGGGGTTTGGGCAATATTTTATCAAAATATTGAACATTTTTGATAATTAGGGATGGGAATGCTCCGAACCCATGCACTCCTAACCCCCCCCTCCACATCCACACAGAAATTTTGGGAAAGAAAGACACCCCCCCCCCAAAAAAAAAAGGATTTTGTTTCCGCTTTTGGAAAAATTGGAACTTGAAAATTGGAACTGACTTTCATTGATAAAATATGTACTCATAATTTTATAATACTTGTGTTACACATATATTCTTGCTAAGTGAATAAAAAAATTAGCTATACAAAGCTTTAAAATGTTTATTACTTTATATTTTCTAAAATACTTTCTAAGAAAATATAACTTACGGTAGAATTTTTTTTGTAAAAAGCCAATTTTTCCAGATGGAAAAAAAAGGAAGAAAACTGATTTTGTTCCACTAATTCAAAAATTCTGGAAATTTTACATCTCTATCTATAATAAAAAAAAAAGAGTGTTGCTGTTTTCTAAGAACACTTTTGTAAATTTCAATACCAAATAAGGATTTATGTTTTTTAAATGCATTATATATACAAAACAATAAAAGTAATGTTGAAAACATTTTATTTGTGACAAGCATAAAGTCCCTGTAATTCAACTATGTGTATGTTTTTGGGAGATGAACATGTATAAAAAATAAGATGTGTATATAATGCGAAAAAAAGATAACTGTGTTTAAATTGTGTAAACATGATAGCATTATTTTGGCTGTGTGTGGCTTATTTAACATTCTTATTGAAATGAAATTAACATATTTAGTCTTTAAAAATTATTGAGTGCTTGCTAGTCTTTGGTACAGCACAGTGTTATCGGAATTTTATATATATGAGAGCAGCCTTTTTTAAAATTAAATTTTCATCAAAATATGCTAATTTTGAGCTTGACAGATTTAATTAACATAAATTGTTTGCTGTATGATATTCCAGTTTGTAAAATATTTATTCATCTTCCTTTTTAGGAAAAATATAATTTTCATGAAGTCAATCTTCTAAGTCACTTGTAGTGTCTTGTGTAAGGTTCTAGAAGATTTATACTTTCTAATGAAGACTGAAAACTTTCTTCAATCATTTTAGCATTTAATCATTGCATATTAGTTTTCTTGAGAGTAGTCAACTTCAGAATTTTTTTTATTATTAAATCTCCAGAACCTGTGTCTGCTATTTTTTGCTCAATCTGTTGAAATGAATCCTGAAATGCTAAGCCCCATTTTAGAAAATTTCCACAAACACGAAAAACCGTTTTCTTGTCACTCTTGCCCGAGGGAATTTTCCTCAAAAATTCAATACCAAGTTCATTCCATCACACATATGATAGAAAAAGATATTGACTGCAATGAGTGCCAGGCAGGATTTGCTCACATATTGAACTTGGACGAACATTTCAAGTGTCATAGTGCTCGAAAATTTGTTTGTAATCTCTGTGAAGAACAATTCGCTGAAAAAGTTGCCTTTGAAAAACACCAGCAGCAACATGAAGGCAAAATTTCTTTAGACATTCTAGTGCCACCATTAGAGGAATGCATTGACAACAGTACTACTGATCAACAGCTGAAAAAAGTGGAAACCGTTTATATAGAAAAGATTCCTGAGAATTCAAATGAATCCAAGTATGCTTTTGTTTCTTATAGCAATGAAAATTCTTATGAAAATATGCATGAACATAATGGTGAAAATGCTATCTACTTGATTGTACCAGTAGAAGATGATGTTGAAAAACCGTTTATAGAAGATCAGTTTCAAACATTCAGCACAACAGAACCTGGTCTGAGTGCTGCAAGTCACAATGTAACTCCTGAAAAAAATTTAAATAAGAATGCTCTTCATTACACAAACATCAAAGAACTGATTTACAACAAATCTGATCTGAAACGTGAAGATTCACCTGAAAATATGGATAATCATTTTGAAGATGGCAAGCATCAAAATGAATTTGCCTCCAGTGTGCCTCAAGAAGAAGCTTTTAAATCGATTAATGTAGATGACAATAGAAATACTTCAGGTCTTAATTTGCATAAAAATAGTTCTACAGAAGAACTTGGTTCTGAAGACGATTTTGAATGCGACAATTTCTTTTGTGATATGTGTGAGGAATATTTTGCTGACCAATATTCTTTGGAAAAACATATGCAAATCCATGTCCCCCAAAACCAATCTCTTTGTGATTTGCAGGAAGGACAAATAGCTGGAGGGAGTAATTCAGATAAAACAACTGGGTTTACAAAAAGGGAAGATTCTTTGGTCTGTGGAATATGTTATAAAGTGTTTGTCGATTTAGGTCTATTAAACAAGCATCTTTTGACACACAATGAGAATGGTTCTTTTAAGTGTGGATTGTGTGATAAAAAATTCCCTTCAAAAAAGTCATTCAAGTTACACTTACGTAAACATGATGAGAAAAAGTTTACCTGTGGCATTTGCCAGAAAGTTTTTACTACAAAAAATTACTTGTTTAGACACATTCATGAACATGCCGCAGTGGAATCTTTTGAGTGCAGTACGTGCAAGTTAACATTTTCAGATGCGGCTTCATTCAAAGAACACGAGCTTATACATCCAAAAGTCGGGCGTTTTGAATGTAAAATGTGCGATAAAAAATTTGTAACTCAAGCAGGCTTAGACTTGCATACTGTTGTTCATAACGGCGAAAAACTGCACGTTTGCCATATTTGTGAAAAAAGGTTCTTTCACAAAGCTGGCCTCAGAGTTCATCTTCAACATCATGCCGAAGTGAAGCCTTTTGTGTGCGATGTATGTCATAAAAGGTTCCCAATCAAGAAACGTCTGAAAGAGCACTACAACATTCACACGATGGCGAAAACTTATACGTGTAATGTGTGCAACCAAGGCTTTGCAAAGTGGAGCAACATGAGCAGGCATCGTCTCACTCATTCGAAAATGAGACCTTTTCTCTGTGACGCTTGCGGCAAAGGTTTTTCTACAAAGACTCACTTGAGCCGGCACCTCTTCGTCCACATCAAGGACAAGCCCCACAAGTGCAACTTGTGCGACAAAAGCTTTCGCGAGAAGAATATGTTGGACAGGCACCGGCATGCCCACACTGGCGAGAAGCCGTACTCGTGTAACCTATGTGGGAAAAGGTTCAGCATGAAGTTGAGCCTGACTTTGCACACGCGTCGCCACAACGGTGAAGAGCCTTTTCAATGTGACACTTGTGACAAACGATTTGTGTCCAAGCAGCAGTTGTCTCTGCATCTTGTGGTGCATGCTGGGAAGAATCCTCATCGATGTAAAACTTGTGGCAAACGATTTTCGTCCAGACGTCAGTTGTCGCTGCACCTTCTGGAGCATGCTGGGAAGGAAGCTCATAAATGTGACTTTTGTGACAAGAGTTTTGCCTTCAAATCGTTTCTGGCCGAGCATGTTCTTCGCTCGCATACTGTGGAGAAGCCGTATAAATGTGAACATTGTGACCAAAGTTTTGCCTTCAAAGCTAGACTAGCTTTACATGCTCGTGTGCATACTGGTGAAAAGCCCTTTAAGTGTGAAATCTGTTCGACTGCTTTCTCTTACAAGTATAATTTGCATAGGCATATGAAAAGAAGTCATTGAAGGGTGGTGAGAGACAGTGGCAGATCCAGCAAAGTTTTAAGGGAGAGGCCTTAAATGGGCAACCATTCTATCAGAGGCACTTAAAAAAAAAGAAAATCTTGTTTGACCAGCTTGTTCTCATCATAAAATGATGATGCAACAGAGAAGGCTCTTATTCAGGGTTTCTACAGACCTGGAAAGTCAGGGATTTGGGAAAAAAGTCAGGGAAATTAGCAGAAATTAAAGAAAGATCAGGGAAATGCAAGAAAAATTTTATTTCACTGTAAAATCAAGGAAATATTTGCTGTTTGAACCTAAGTATAGAATTTTTTTAAAATTTTCATTTTCTCATTCAACCTTATAATTAATTTTAAAATGTGCTCTTTATGAGCATATCTTGTGCGGTTGAAATATGCTTAATTTTATCCTAAATTATTATCAAACGTGGTTTTTGTTAGAGTCCAGTGATGTCAAATAAGATTCTTGTATATATTAATTTATTATTATTATTATTTGTAAAAAAGGAGCAAAATATATATAAAAAAATATTAATTAAAGGATGTAATGTTAAAAATGGAAATACAAAATTCGGGAAAGCACGCTAGATAAAGTCAGGGAAGAGCATGATAGATGTAAGGGAAAAGTCAGGGAAGCAAAAGCTGTGAAATCTGTAGAAACCCTGTTATTTGGCCAATGTCAATGGGGCACACGAGGAGTTCAGGGGGTTTGGACTCTCTTAAAAGAGTTGTCAACTTTGCATTATAAAATCACCATGTAGTTTTCGACATTTTAATGCATTAAAGCTTTAACTGTAAAGATAAGTAAATATAAACATGATTGAGAAACGTATTAGGTATAAGTATATTGAAGTGAGGCTTTTCTTTATAAAAAGGTGGTCACGAGAAAAACTTTTCCACATTTTTTTCAGGTGGTTGGTTGGCGAACTTTATGAGCTAGACCCCCAGCAAGACATGAAATTTTGTTCTGCATTTTTTCAGGTGGTTGGCTGTTGTCACAACTTTATTTTGACCTGGGCTCCCTTCAAGAGAAAATCCTGAGTGCACCACTGGCAAATGTTGCTTCTCAGAATGGTTCTCTACTGGGGCCCAGTGGTGCAATTTGGCCGAGGATTCAAACCACCATTCTGGGAACCAACATCAGTCAAGGAAGGAATCTTTACTGTTGCATCTTTTTAAATGATGAGAGCCAATAGGTTAAATAAAAGTTTAAGTGCAATCAAGGGGATGCAAATGCTCCCCCCCCCCTCCCTGTATCTGCTACTGGTGAAGTACCAAGATAAGAACTTTTCAAAGGATGTGCCTGATTTTTTTATTATCTGTGAAGTTTCATATTCAAAAATTTTGTGAATTCAATGAATTGTTGGTAAAAAGAGTTGTAAGCTAATTTGATTCTCTTCAAAATTACCCATGTTTGCACTTTGATGTTTTCTTATATATTTTATTAAAATAATAAGACTGGTTATAAATATCTTTTAGATGTTTTGTTTGAAGCGTAATTTTATTTGTTGCATATGTGGATGTCATAAGATACCATATTCATTATTTAATGCGATTTTGGTGTGTGACCAGAGCTATGTGCAATTGGCAATGCTTGTAGCAAGCAGATGGCACCCTTGCAACAGTAGTGTACTAACTCAAAAAATTTTTTTGGTCAGAAAATGCACAAATTTGTTCCCAACTGATGTATGAATGTGCATTCTGTTACACGTTGCGAGTGTCGTCTTTTGCACGCTCAGTGTTCTCTAGTTAAGATAATTTAATATTGAACCTTTTTTCTTTATCCATTAAATTTAGTAACATAAAAAATGACATATAGTCAAAAGGTGTAATTTGTTTTTTTATGCAAAAATGTTTTGAAATTTAAAATATATACACAAAATATATTTATGGGTAATTTACTATACAAGTGTGTATATGTGTGATCTAAATGTGATGCATGCAAGTCAAGGTTCATTAATGAGATCAAAATTCGAATAAGAGCATTCTTTTCATTTTTTTTCTTTTTAAAATTCATATATAGAGGTTGCATGAGTTTTTAAAATCACAATAACAGTTATTTCTGGAATGGTTGGCTTATACCAGAGGTTCCCAAACTGTGTCCTGGGGTGCCGTGGAGATAATCAAGAAAAGTCTAAGTTTTGGGGGAGCATAATCAAAAAAATTCTTTTGAACCGATATTTCACAAAAAAGTTTGCCAATCCAATGATCAAGTAGACGAAACAAAAATATTTTAGTCAAGTTCGAGAGAGTTCGGTGTCCAGTCGCCTCTATTTTACAGGAACTCCCTGAAATATGGGGAGGGGGGGGGGCAAAATTCTATATCCCTTTTCCAAGATAGTGTAATAGTAAGCCCAATAAACATAAAAGAAACAATGAAAAATGTATCCAAACTGCTTCATTCTAACCTTCATATTCATATTGATTTAAAGGTAACCTGCCCTGAAACGTTTTCAACCTGAGAAGGGTGCCCTGAAATGATTTTTAGCCTGACAAGGGTGCCCCGAAATGTTTTTAGCCTGACAAGGGTGCCGCGAAGTGTTTTTAGCCTGACAAAGGTGCCACGGGGGAAAAAAGTTTGGGAACCCCTGGCTTATACGTATAGTATAACTATAGAAAAATAAAGAAAAAAAATTAAAGTTAAAAATAATAGAATCGTGGCTCAATCGACTAATTTTTTAAAGGGTCCGATTTTTATGAAAACATTTTCGTGAATTTTAATGCTTATTTTTGTGAACTTTAATACCAATTTTTGTAAAAGATAACTTATTTTTGTTAATATAACTTACAAAACAAATTAAAATATACACTCAAATGCCAATGACAGACGATTTTAATTGATTGTACTTTTGTGACGGGGCCTTTTAAATCAATTGTAATTTTGTGAAGAAATGTAAACAAACCCAAATTTTGTCTGCATCGATCCCTGAGAATGATGTGAAATTTTATATTATGCTTCAGAATTGATACATTGTACATAAAGGCACTTTCCCTGAAGTGTAATCTTATGCTTCATTTATAATTTAAAAGCAATTTACCTAAACAGTTACTCTAGGATGCAAAATATGTCCAAATGCACGAACAAGGTTCCGGGGGAAATTCTGAAGCACTGGGAAAATTTTTGGCCCCATTGTATTTAAAGTAAAAAAAGGGGGGGGGGGAAGTTATGTTTTTATTATATTTTTATTTGAGATGCAGTTAACATCAAAACAAGCTAGCCTGTTTTGATGATATGGCTATCAAAACAGGCTAGCCTGTTTTGATGTCTAGACTACTTGCTCTAATAGTCTAATCGAAGTATAGTAATAATAGTCATTTAAACTGGAATAAAAATACACTGTGCTCAGGGTACAGCCATTGTGCTTATTGCTTAAATTTTAACAATATCGAAGTAACAGATAGCTTAAGTATTGGATGTTTTTACAAAGCTTAAAATGTTAAACTTATTTCATTGGAGGTGATGGAGTCATGTGCAGTTTCAGAAAATTCCACTAACATCCACCATCTTCACTGTGATATGTTTTTTTTGAAGGGGGGGGGGGAGAAATGTGTTCTGGGGAAATATTAGGCTCTGAACATTTTCTCAAGCCCTGATGAAATCGTCTTAGATGCAAAATGGTGTTGTAATATTAAAAGGGCCAATCTAAGTGAAATGTCCACAGACTATAACAGCTCTACTGCAAGTCACGGGGGTCTATGATTGAACAGTGGAGAGCACTTATTATATTCAGTTCTAAGTGTAACAAATTATAGTGTCTGCAAATGCTGAAAGCATGGTGTGACCGAAGGAAAGTAATTGATAATTGTTGATTGAAAATATGCGTATCATCAATATTTACAAAGCATTAACCAAACAAATGCAAAGAACTTTTTCATTGCATTTTTAAAAAATTATTTATTTGTTGAGCTTTTATGTACGGATGCATTATTTTCTGTATTTCCTGTTAATTATGTTTTGAGTGAGATAAATTTGACTACCCCTGAAACTGAACTAATTATTAGTATAACGGAAGAAATAGTTTTTCACCAATGCTTATATCTAATTAATAAGAATGATATAGATTTGATTACATTGGTTCACTAATATGGATCGAAGATTCATTTTAAAGCTTAAAAAAAGATAAATGCAAGCGAATTTGTCATTATTATTATATCGGGAAATGTCTGACTATTTTAGGAGGAATGGAGATTAAATATATTATTCACTCAAACACAGAATTCATCATTAAAAACACTTTAAAATCCGTTTGTAGCAATAAACAGATTTTAAAGTGTTTTTAACTGTTTTTAATGATTTTATACTATCAGTCTTTTTGCTTTTAAATCACAGAATTCATTTTTTAAATTTAACATCATCCTGGGTTAATGATTTTTTTTTCCCAATTATGCTGAGTAATAAATTTTGTACCACATGGGTTGATTTTGATGATTCTTTTTTATTAAAAAAGGTGTATTTTAGGGGTAGTCCCAGTTTTGAGATTTGGACAAATTATGATGTTATGATGAATGACAAAATAATGGAACTCGTGAATTCTTATGAGCACGTAAACAATACTGCAAATTTCACATTAAATAAAAGTAAATAAATAAAAATGTGATTTTGATACATATATACAAATAAACTAATTATGCCAAGCCCTTCAGAATTTTTAGAATACCATTTTATAACCTGTATTATACACATTAATAAATGATAAACCTGTGTCAGTTATGAAATTTTCTGAAAAAATTCTTTAAAAGATTAACAGGATGTGTTACTCTTTGAAAATTTTTGCTCTGCAAGTCTATGAAGAAGAATGTTTGCAGAAATTTTTGTAACAGACACTGTTGTTTCCATTTACTATTGTGTGCAGTGCAGCTTAAGGTGGATTTTGTTTTTTTGAACTTATGAGTTACTGTGATATCGTTTTGGTCAAGTAATTTGAAGCAGGGATCACTCTAGAAATGAAAAAGGGCAGGGTGCACATTACAGAAAAAGGGCAGTGTTTGGGAAAAGGGCATATCATATCACACAAAAAGGGCAACTTTTGTAATTATTGTCTACAAACACATAAGGGTAGCTTTTATAAACATACTTTTACGTCCGAAAATGTGTTTTCTTAATAGCAATTTTTTAAGCAAATGATTAAACAAATTCTGAAACCAAATTTTTTCACTTAATGAAATCTATACTTTTACAAAAATTGTGTAAGGCATCCATTATGCTTTATTTCAACAACAACAACAAAACAAAAAAAGCATAAAAAAATTAAATTTTGTAATTGCAAAATAACGGGAATCCGGTTTTGCCGACAAATTTTTCATAATCACGCCAATTTTCGGACCCGAAAATGACCAAAAACATTGTTTTAGATTCAAATTTTATCGTATTCAGCGTCACTGCAACTTTTCTCTCTGTATATATGCTAGTCTGCAACTAGTGGAGGGAAAACGGGACACTTGCCCCAGTCATAGTGCTGTTACGTCAAAATTGAAATGGAAAGAAGGGAGCACCAAAACAAAGGTTTGTTCCGGGCGACTTGACCTCTAGTTGCAGCACTATATGCATAACTAGCATGGGCGCACTATATGCATAGGGCGCCCATGGCCCTATAGAATAATCATCAATTGGTCATCAATTTGGACCCTATGCTGACCGGATTTGAAGTTGGTTTTCTTTTTTTTTTAAATTGAACTTGTATAGAATTATGTAAAACAATTGCTTGGAGATTATTAAATCTCAGGGCTATATAACCTCTGATTCTGATGAAAGGGCAGACTGAAATCTTTTAAAAAACTGAACTTAGGAAAGCAAGCTCCGAGAATTTTTGCAATTTTTATAATATAAATTGATTTTGCTGTGTAACTTTTCAAAGTATAAAATGTTCGTTCATTTCCCTTGCAGGAAAACTCATATTTATCAAGCTGCTCCTAACTCAACGTTTCTTGTGTTTGCTTCCAGGAGATTTATTATATCTGTGAAGACTAAGCAGAAATAAATGAATGAACTATTTTATCTGTGCTATTTCTGAGCTTTCTTAACAAGTATCTTTACAGAAAAAAAAGTTTAAATAGTGTTTTAGTTTCATCACATTTTGGGGTGGCTGTTCTGTTTTCAAAGAGAATAAAATGAATCTTGAAAGGTTCATATCTGGTGCAGAGAATGACCACAGGCCTAAAAAGTCATTTATTTGTGATGCTTGCCCTAGAGAATTTTCTACAAAAGTTCAGTATCAGGTTCATTGTATTACGCACATGGTTGAGAACAATTTTGATTGTGAAGAGTGTCAGATGGGATTTATTCATATATTCAACTTAGATGAACATTTTAAAAGTCACAACTCTCAGACTGTGTTTGTTTGCGATCAGTGTAATGAAGAATTTGTTGACGAAATTGTCTTTAAAGAGCATGAGAAAAAGCATAATGCTGAAATTATGCTTAGACTAGGCATACCCGTGGAAAAGTCTGCTGAAGCATCTTCTGAAGAAAAGAAACTTGAAATTTGTAACGAAGCTGAAGTTGCTTCTCAAAATATGCTTCTGGAAGAAAAATTAAATGAGCATGTTTCATGTAGTAATGATAATGAAATTTCTGTTGATAAATCTGTCGATAAAAGTTGTAGTTTGTCTGTACCAGTAGAAGACCCTGTTAAAAAATGTGGCTCAGCGCTTGAAACTGACATCAAAACTAAATGTGATGTCGCTGAGGAAAAAAGCGTACTTGAAAAGATTAGTCTTTCAGAAATACCAGATTCAAATAAGCATCACTGTGATGAAGAAATTACCTTTGAAGACTATGACGGAAAGCACAATGACAAAATTTATATTAACTTGGATCTGTCTTTAGAAGACAGCCTTCAGCAGAGTGTCTCTGAAGAGCACTTTGGAACTTGCGACGAAACTCTTTCGGCTGAAAATACTGTTGATAAAACAGTTCCTTCAGAAAAATTAGGTGAACACCATAAAAATAATGTAAGAAAATTGATTGAAAAAGTGGTAGATTGTTGTAAGAGTAAAGAAGGAGCGAAATGTTTAACTGAAAGCACCCCACTGAATGAGTCTTCAAAAGTCTCCAAAGGAAATTCCTTTGCCTGTGGTGGGCAGCCTCAAGAAAAATGTCTTGTATTAATTATAAAGCCCAAAGATAGTGAGAATTTGCCGGTCCATAATGAGCATCAAAGTAGCGCTTCAAGTAAACTCGTACCTCCTGTTCGTGTTGAAAGTTCTGACAATAAAAATGCTTTAACTTGTAGTGTGTGTGAAAAGAAATTCAGAAAACAAGCTAATTTCGATGTCCATATGAGAAGACACATCGCTCAAAATCAATCTCTGAATAATGTACAGAACAAACAAGCCACAAAGGAACATGCTACGACTTCCAAGAATGCAAAGCTTTTTCCCTGTCAGGTGTGCTTTAAAATGTTTGCAAGTTCAGATCTGTTGAATGCGCATCTTTTGACACATGCTGTCGGAAATAAAGTTCCAATTCCCAACCTCCAAAAGGTATATCGGCGACAGCATCTTTTGATTCCTTCTGCAGGAAATAAAGTTGCCAATCTCATACCCAACCCCAAGAAGCCAGCGCTTAAAGTTGTTCAGCAAAAGGATTCGGTTAAAAAGCTCAACAAGCATGCAGAAAGTGATCCTAAGAAAACTGTCTATATTTGCGGCGTGTGTCATGCTAAATTTACAGAGAAGGCTGCAATAGACCAGCATGTTCAGACTCACACTTCTCAAAATAAGTCTGCAGATGATGCAAAAGGAAAACAAGCAGCTAAAAAGAAACTACCTCAGACGTCTAAGAGTATGTCCCTTTTTGTCTGTGGAGTGTGCCATAAATTGTTTTTGAGTTCTAGTTTGTTAGACATGCATCTTAAAACTCATTCGCCTGGGGAAAGTGTTTCGAGCCAGAACAAGAGAAATGGTGCTGTGCATCAGAGTGATACGGTCAAAAAAAGTAAATTTGACAGTTCTCTGGAAAGCCATCAAGATAAGCATGTTTCCAACCACGATAAGGGAAATGCTGCTGCACATGAGAGTGATATTGTAAAAAAAAGCAAATTTGACAAGCCTCTGGAAAGTCGTCAAGATAAAAATGATTCTAACCACGGCAATGGAAATGCTACCGCACATCAGAGTGTTATGGCCAAAAAAAATAAAATTGACAAGCCTCCGGAAAATTGTCAAGATAAAAGTGATTCTAACCCCGGCAATGGAAATGTTGTTGCACATCAGAGTGTTACGACAAAAGAAAGTAAAATTGACAAGCCTCCGGAAAATTGTCAAGATAAAAGTGATTCTAACCCTGGCAATGGAAATGTTGTTGCACATCAGAGTGTTACAACAAAAGAAAGTAAAATTGACAAGCCTCTGGAAAGTCATCAAGATAAAAATGTCTATGCTTGTAATGTGTCTCAACGAAAATTCATGAATGAATCTAATTTGGACAATCGCATCCAAACACATAAACTTGGAAATAAGTCTGTTCATGAAAAACAGAAAGGTCAGGTAACTAAAAAATTGACTCCACGTAAAGTACCCGAAGCTTCTGCAAGTGCAACCCTTTTTGTTTGCAATGTATGCCGTAAAGTATTTTACAGTTCACATTTATTAAATGAGCATATTTTGTCGCATAATGCTGGTGGACATAATTTAAATGAAGGCAAAGAAAATGCACCTGTGCTGCAAATTGATGAAGATGAATCTCAAGATAAGCTGGAAGATGCTCAATGTGAAACACCCGAGGTCTCTGCAAGCCCGACCTTTTTTGACTGTGATGTCTGCTGTGAAGTGTTTACAAGTCCTCGTTCGTTAAATGAGCATATTTCGACACATAATGCCTGTGGGTCTGCATCAAATGAAGGCAAGGAAAATGCTGTTGTGGAGCAAAATGATGTCCTCGAGGTTGAATCTTTTTGTGATGAGCTGGAAGATCCAGTAACTGAAGAATGGGTTTTGGATAAATCACCTGAAACTTCTAAGATTACAGAGCCTATGATTTGTGGACTTTGCAAGAAACCATTTGAAAATTTACAATTGTTGAACAAGCATCTATTGACGCATGTTACTGATGAGGCTTACTTGTGTGGATTTTGCAGTGCAGAGTTCAGTTCGAAACAGCTTTTAAAAGTTCATGTTCGTGAGCACAGACAGAAAAAAAATTTTGCAGGTGTTTCTTCAAAAAGCAAAATCTTGAAGCGTATTCATACACCAGCCAAGGTTTATACGTGCAGTACTTGTCAGATAACATTTTCAGATAGGCTCTCTTTCATCAAGCATCGACGTACTCATCCCAGGGAGAAATCCGTAGAATGCAGCGTATGCCATAAGAAGTTTTATACCCAAAGTCAGTTAAGTATGCATTTCATTTACCACAGTGACGAAAAGTCTCACGCTTGCGACAAATGTGAAAAAAAGTTCCATACCAAAAGACAGTTAGAGATGCATTCTGTCGTCCACAGTACTGCAAAGCCTTACGCTTGTGATCAATGCGGGAAAAGGTTTCGTACCAAACAGATCCTGGGTCACCATGGCATTGTTCATTCAGAAAAACAATTTGTCTGTACTAAATGCAATAAGAGCTTCCATTTGAAAAAGATATTTGAACGTCATTGTGCTTCTCACTTGCAGGAAAAACCCAATGATTGTCACGTGTGCCTCAAAAGTTTCTCGAGTGCACATAATCTACAAAGACACCTCCTTATTCACGAGGGAAAGTTATTCCCATGTGATATTTGTGGTAAATCTTTCACCACAAAAATCTATTTTGACGGGCATTACAAAATACACACAGAGGTACCACGCTACAAGTGCGACTATTGTGAGAAAAGGTTCCGCTTTCCGGCTCATTTGAAGGAGCACATTCGTAGGCATACTGGTGAAAAACCCTTCCTGTGTGATACCTGTGGCAAAAGTTTTATAACGGCAGTAAGGCTAAAACTACACGCTGTTACCCATTCAAATGAAAAGAATTTTGTGTGTGCTGCATGTGGTAAAAAATTTGCTCGCAAACTTTCCTTGAAAACGCATCTTAATCTGCATGTGGGCCAGTCCCCTTACATGTGTGATATTTGTCCCAAACCATTCACTACCAAGCAGAGTCTACAAAAACATATGAGGAGGCTCCATCAAAAGTAAGCAACAAACAAATGTTTGAAGGTGTGGCAGAGGCTCCTAGGATGAGAAAGATAAAACTTTTAAAACGATATTGTAATATTTGTAAATTGTGCAATAAAAGAAAGGGAAAAACTCCTTAACACAAGCAGTGCATTGGTTCTAATTAGTGATATGTTTGCAAAAGGTCGTGTGTTTCATTTTGTAAAATTTTCCTTAAAAAATCATGCCTGTAAATACTAATTATGTAGATTTTGGTAGAAATATACAGAGTGTCCCAGAAAGGTGGTAACGGGCTTTCATTCTTTATCTATTAGAGATAAGTGGGCAGTGCACATTGATAAAATGCTCAAAATAAAGTTAGAAATAAGACTCCGTTAAATAAAAAATCCTCTCTTTCATTTACAAAAAGTGACAATGTTTTTAAATCTGTAGCCCAGTGGTTAAGGCATTGGACTCGTAACCGGAAGGTTGTGGGTTCGATTCCAGCATACCACTAAAGACCACCGTGTACATGCAGTGTACGTGCATGTTAAATCCGTGATTCCGAAAGTCCTCTCGGCAGTCGCTAGCAGTTTTCGAGGGGTGCCAATATTCAGAAGTCCCCCACCTTCTGATGAGGTTCCAAATTGTGGCGGGAAATTCTGGGAAGGACGAATATGTAGCTCTAAGCGACACATTCAGTGACTCGAGCTGTCCTCTCGGCAAACAATGTTTTTAAATCTGTATGCGACTCCCGTCAAAGTAATTCCCAATTAGTAAAATGTGTCCCATACTCAAATGAGCTGACATAATAAATTTTAAAAAGTGTCAGAGAAATGAAGATAATTACAACGCTGATGTAAAGCACTTTTGAATGATAGGATTTCAGGATTCGTACAGAAATTTCAAAAGAAAATCTTTTTTTCCCACTCGAGCAATAAACGTTTGCATTCAAAATCATGTATAGTCACCAATCATTTTTCTTTAAAGATATCTCTGCGCCATTGCATGATAAAAGACTCAAATTTGCTACACCACCTCATTAGTGTAGGGGACACATTTTTCCATTGGCAAAATACAACTTTTCAAGTTTAGTTCACATCCAAACTTTCACGTGGACATACATTGGCAGAATATTTGAGAAGGGTGATTGGGCAAAAATCGCTTCAACATACGGTTACCATGTTGGAAATAACAAAAATGCAGGAAAAAAATTCATACAAAAATACAGGGTAAGGGAATGCCCTCCCCTCCAACCCTTACCTGATGATCTTTCAGAGAATAAAATCGAATTTTTCCTTTTAGCATTTTCCTAGTTTTTTTTTTTTTTTTTTTCCCCCAATTTTATCCTTTTTGCTAAAGAATTTTTGAACTTTAAAGAAACTTTGAAACTTTCATGGTTATCTACATCATCACTGAAGTAATATTTTTAAGTATTATTTAGAAAAAGAGAAAGCTCATGCTTTTGTTTTTACAAACTCGATATTAATTATCAATTTACTAATCATTTTTCTAAATATGAATAAGAAGATGCATAAGCATTTGTTTTTTAACATGCTGTACAACCTACTAAAGAAAATTTGGTTTCATTCTAATCATTAGTTTTAGAAGTATCAGCTAGATATTCATAACTGAGCCATAAAACATTGAAATTTTCTGTTTTGTCACTTTCCATTTTCAAATGGTGATTTTTGTCACCAAATTTACTTCATTTTCCTAGACCAAAGGAACTTTTATATTTAGGATAAACAAGACTCATAAAATTGAACTTACAAGCTCAGGTAAGTATGTAGGCCACTTTAAAATTTATAGTTAAAGAATAGAAAACGTTACAGCAGAAATATCCAGATTTTTCCTTCATGAATTCGAAAACTAAAAGTTTTGCTTGTTTTCCCGTACATGGAAAAGAACTTTGTAAAAATTAGAGTTGTTCAAGCTATCTATTTGCTTTTATATATATCTGTCTCAGAAAATAATGTATTGTTAAATATTTTTCTGCAAGAATAAAATCTTTTTTATTATCTTGTTTTATTTCATTCTTTCTGTGATGTGATTGGGTATGACATACAATGCATACGTCTACTCTTTTTGTGATTTCCCGTAAAAAAAATTGTCACGATTATTTTTAACACCACTGACATCTGCTGAAAAATGGAAGAACGCGAGAACAGCTGGATAGATTGCCCAATGCTGGAAAAAGGGCAGCACAGCCAGCTGTAAAAAAAATTGTCACGATTATTTTTAACACCACTGACATCTGCTGAAAAATGGAAGAACGCGAGAACAGCTGGATAGATTGCCCAATGCTGGAAAAAGGGCAGCACGCCCGTCGAAAAAAGGGTCTCTAGATCTGTGGCACGCAATGAACGTTTCGATCGTCCGCCATCTTGCTGGTAGTTAAGTCGAGCGATGGCAACGGCTGCCCTTTTTCCAGCATTGGGAAAGAGTTGCGCCTCAAAGGGTTAATAATAAAACAAACCACAAAATGACTTTAGGTGAAAGTTATCATAGGAGCGTCTTTTTACTTCATTGTACGGAAAAAAAGAAACAAGTACATTAGTTTTACCTGGCGTCAAACTCATGATTCAGGAGTAGGGAATGCAATCATGATCCCGCATAAGTGTTCGCGGGATTATGGAAACTGAGAAATAAAATATTTTTATTACAATTTTACGCCACCTTCCCGATCATCAATTGATCAAAAATTGTTGCACATGTATGTATCTTATATCACAATGCATGAATCAATAAAATTTTGTAGTTTTTCTGATTATCCTCCAAGTGAGGGTGTGGATCAAATATTGAAATCTAAATTTTTCGAACTTCCTAGTCTCCAAATGAACAGAAATATTTCATGCTAATTTATCTCCTAGCAAAAAATCACGAATCACGATCATTATTAAAAGTTTTCCTTTTAAATTTTATTTTTTTTAGATTCACGCTTTTAACTATTTCACTAAAATTAGAGCAAGACTAGGAAGATGAGTGACTCTTTACATTGCCTTTTTTACATTCTTTTTTTTAAATATCATAACTATAATTTTCATATTTCTGTAAGTTATTATACTAATTATCAAAAAGCATTAATTATTACTATTACACATCATGGTACGTAAAATCTTACTTTTTCCTATTTTTCTCTGTTGAAATGGGTTGTTAGCTGAATAAAATGCCGATCCCGTCGGGATCAATAAGTCTCAATCCAATCCCGCGAAACGAAAAACAGTGCGGGATTGCACTTCCCTATCCAGGAGTTTTCAATATTATCTGTTACCCTTGCGAACCTCGATTATTGTAAGGGAAATGAATGCATGTTCTGCCTTACGAGCCCTAATAGCACAACTAGTTCAAAAGAAATTCACAGAACGTCTTTTGAATTAGTTCTGCTACTAGGCAGTATTCATAATTTAATGTAAACGTTCTACAAGTGTGTAATTTTCCAACTGTTCTTTTTCTGTTGTACTGTCGATTATGTGAATGAAGCTGCAACCATACTTAATTTTTATTTTAACCGGGGAAACGGACATCATGATTCAGAAAAAGAGAATAAACATGTATACAATCCTACTATATAGTTATGCTGATCACTGACTGATTCTGTAACAATTCCGGGCAACTCATCCAAGATATAAAACTTTTAGCACCATTACACCAAAACGATAACAAAGTTAAGCACGAAAAAAGTAATAACATCTACCTACACCGTTTGTACGATTCGCTTGAAAAATTTCATAATTGTTTTCTATATTTTTATACATAATCTGCGCTACTTTAAAAATCTGAAAATCCATCCGTTCCCTCATTTTTAAGCGATTTTCAGAAAATTTCAGCTGCATTTTATTTCCGAGAGTAAAAAAAGTTAATCATTTGCGTGACAAAATTAGCTTTTTCAAGTGAGAATGACGTCATATTTAAAGTCGCAGCTATCAGGCTTTGAAGGGAAGTCAGTTCGTTTAAAATAGCTTTTTCCAAATAACATAGTTTAATGTTTTTTTTTCATTAAAATAATCGTTTGCTTGAAGCTTGATATAAAAGGGGCTACACAAAATAAAGTCGTTCGAATGTACAAAGTTTCCGCTCGTTTCCAGAGGAGCATGAGATTCGATTTGGGTCTAATAAAAATTGAATGTGAAATTATTTACTTTAGGTGGACAAAGATTCAATATATTGAGTGTACACATGCTTTCTTCAAATGTTTTTTATAGCGCCCTTTGTAATTGCCTCCACAACGGGCTTTGACTATCTAACTTAATACTTTCAATTAAAAAATATTTTTATGAATAACTGTTCTTGACAACACTTTATCAACAGTTTCGTCATTGTTTATTCTCTAAGCCAGCCTTCATACTAAGGGTAGGGGCTGGGAAGGATGAATATGTTTGTTAAATACTTATTTTTAAACTTATAGTTTCTATTACTATAATTTGGTTGTAGTGTGATATCTCAATATAAAATATTAGTTCATTTCCTTGCAGGAAAAATCATATTTATCAAGTTCCTCCTTACTGACAGTTTCATTCATAAACAACTTGGTGATTCATTTTTTTCATTGGAAATGAAAGGAGAAAAAAAAATCATTTTTCTTTCTTAATGTTGCATTCAAGCATCCTAGATAAGTATACATACAGGAGAATGTTAAATTATCCTTTCGCAGTTTCTTAAAACTTCAAAACGATTTTTGACAATTGTTCGCCCAGCTTTCTGAGGAAGGCGGAAAAGAAAAACCAAGATGAATCTTGAAATTTTGAATGGTGTTCCAGAGAAAGACTGGCCACATCAAAGATCATTTGCTTGTAATTCTTGCCCGCGGAAATTTTCTACAAAAATTCAGTATCAAGTTCACTCTATTACGCATATGGTTGAGAAGAATTTTGATTGTGAAGAGTGCCAGCTGGGATTCAGTCATATATTTATTTTGGACGAACATTTTGAAAGCCACAAAATAGAAGAGAGCAAACATTTAAAACCTGCTGAGACAAACAAAACCTGCAGTACAATTAGTCCCAAAGAGCATATTGGCAATATTTCTATCGATTTAGTTGTATCGTTAGATGAGAATCTTAAAACTTCTGGAAAGCAACATGGAAACAGTAAAAAATCTATTCCTGCTAAAAATGCTGCTCCTGGAAAGGTGCTTCCTAAAGAATTTCTTGAGCATGTTTTATATTATAAAAAAACTAAACAAGGAATTGTTGGTCATGATGTCTCAGATAAACCAAAAGATTTGGCTGGAAGTGACTCCCAAAATCGACACCCTAAAGTCCACAGCAAAAAATCATTTGTACTTGATGTGCCACAAGAAAAATCTCCTGAAGTGTTAGTTGTAGGTGAATGTGTTCGAAACCAAGCCAGCCAAAATTCATCTGTCCCTAAAGTGAACAGCAGAAATGCATTTGCGTGTGATCTACCTCAAGGAAAATCATCTGAAGTGTTAGTAGTAGGTGAATGTGTTCAAAACAAAGACAGCCATAATTCGTCTGTCCCTAAAGACAGCAGTGGAAATTCAATTGCATGTGATCTGCCACAAGAAAAATCTCCTGAACTGTTAGTAGTAGGTGAATGTGTTCAAAACCAAAGCAGTCGAAATTCGTCTGTCCTTAAAGCGAACAGCAGAAATTCAATTGCATGTGATCTGCCACAAGAAATATCTCCTGAACTGTTAGTAGTAGACGAATGCGTTCGAAACCAAGATAGCCAAAATTCGTCTGTCCCTGCAGACAACAGTAGAAATTCAATTGCATGCGATCTGCCACAAGAAAAATCTACAGTATTGGCATCTGGTGAACACGTTCCAAACCAAAATAGCCAAAATTTATTGATCCCTAACATGCAAAAAAGTGAATTTGCAAATAAACTCAAACTTAATTTTAATAAACTTCTTAAAAATCGTCCCTCTGAATATAATTCTACGAATGATGTACCACAAGAAAAATCTTCTGAAGTAGCCACAGTAGATGAACTTGTTTCAGACCAAGATAGCCAAAATTCATCTAGCTGTAATTCAAACCAAGATGCATTTGCAAAAAAACTGGACTGTCAGCAACTCCCCAAAAGTCCGAATAAAAATGTTTTTAATTGCCAAGTTTGTAAAGAGACATTTAGCAACAAATCTGCCTTTAAAAAACATTTCAATAATGTTGCTCATCGATATCATTCTAAAAAGGATCTGCCACAAAAAGAATCTTTGGAAGTGTTAGCAACAGGTAAACGTATTCCAAACCTAAACAGCCAAAATTCATCTGTGTCTAAAGCGAACAGAAAAAACTTTACAAGAAAACTTAACTCTCACAAGCTTCCCAAAAGTCGCCAGTATAAAAATCTTTTTAATTGCGGCGTTTGTCAAAAGACATTTTGTGGCAAACTTGCTTTTGCAAAACATGTTAAAAGTCACGCTACTCGAGATACTTCTAAATGTGATGCACCGAAAGAACAAGCGAACGAGCAGAATATTTCATGTAAATCACAGGAGGCCTTTAAGCGCGTCACAGTTTTTGCATGCGGAGTTTGCCGAAAAATGTATATGAGTTTAAATGACGTAGCCAAGCATCTTTTGACGCATGGTGCTGGTAAACAAGTTCCGATCCCCAGCAGTAGCAACCCAGTCTCCAACAATATTTGTCAAAATGATTCTGCCGAAAAACAGCATCAAGAAAGCAGTCAAAGTAAAACTTTTTACGTTTGTGGTGTGTGTCGTGTTAAATTTGCAGACAAAGATACTATGGATAAGCACATTCAAACTCACATTTCTCAAGATAATTTCGCAAGTGATGTTCAGACCTCGAGAATGACCAATAACCTCAAGTCCGTTGATGAAGAACCAAAAGATAAAATTACTGAACATTCAGATTTAGATAAGTCACATGAAACTGTTGAAAACCCTTTGGTATGTGGAATTTGCAAAGAATCTTTTAAGAATTTGAGTTTTTTAAACGAACATCTTCTAACGCATGACACTGATCAGTCTTACATGTGTGGATTGTATGACAAAGAATTCAGCTCTAAAAAAGATTTCGCAGCTCACGTCCGTGAGCACAAAAGTGAGAAAACTTCCTGCATTTATTGCAAAATATCATTTTCCTCAAAGGCCGATTGGCTGAAACATTTTTCTGCAACACATGCGTCAAGGCCAAACTTTGCATGCAAAATTTGTTTGTTACTGTTCTCTGACAAAGCTTCGTTGGTAGAACATCAACTTACTCATCCCAAAGATGTAAACCCAAGAGTAAGACGCTTTGAGTGTGATATTTGCCAAAAGAAATTTTATGAAAAGAAACTATTGAAGATGCACTCTGTTCAGCACACTGGCGAAAAACCTTATCAGTGTGATATTTGCAAAAAAAGATTTTGTTATCCCAATACGTTGCGGAATCATCGTTACATTCATTTTGAAAAACGTTTTTTCTGCTATGTGTGCCAGAAGGGTTTCTGCCATAGAGGTGCTTTAAGGAGACATTTAATTACACACCAGGCAGAAAAACCTTATAAATGTGATGCATGTCGAAGATGTTTTAGAAGTGAAGAGAGTTTAGAAAAGCACCGTCGTCTTCATGCTGGAATACGACCTTTTGTGTGCAATTTTTGTGGCAAAACCTTCACCATGGCTCATTATTTAAAAAAACATCTTCTTAGCCACACACGAGGGAAAGTGTATAAGTGTAACATATGTGATAAAGCTTTTGTGTACCAAAGTCAATTGAATGAACATCAATATCGACATTCTGGAGAAAGGCCCTTTATGTGTGAAATGTGTGGGAAAACATTTTCAACAAGTTATCGTCTTAATGAACATCGTAGTATTCACACTGGAGAAAAACCCTTTACGTGTGAAACTTGTGGGAAAAGGTTCAGAACCACAACGTCACTGAATGCTCATCGTCCTGTGCATTCTGACGAAAAGCCCTTTATGTGTGAAACTTGTAGCAAAAAGTTCAGAACAAGAGAGCTTCTCAAACTGCATTCTGTTTGTCACAAAGATGAAATGCCCTTCCAGTGCATCGCATGCGAGAAACGGTTTAAACGCAAGTCGTCTCTGAAACTGCATCTTCATTCCCATACTGGTGCGAGACCTTTCAAATGCGACTTCTGTCATAGAAGTTTTTCCTTTGAATCTATGTTGAAGAGACATAAATGTGCCTGTGCTGTTGAAAGACCATTTAAATGTGGTATTTGCTTTAAAACTTTTACTGATAAACGTAATTTAATTAGTCATGTAAAAAGGTCTCACCCAAGTGAACCAAATGATGAAACAGCAGCATTTGAAGATGTGTCAGAAGTTCCTTTAGATTCAATTACTTTCAATTACACAAAAGCTTTTTGAGATTCAATTACACTTTTAGGTTAAGAACTTTGTTGTAGATAGTATATGTAAAGGATTTTAATCAAGATAGCTAAGATCCCACTTTAAGAAATATATTACTACCTCCGTATGATTTATTTCTCGGAATATATAAAATGTGTGTTCCTCTGATGCAGAAATAAATTGTCAAAAGTATTGCATTTAGTATTCAGCGATATATCGTGCTAAATAGAATAGTGTTATTTTGTCTGTTGAAAACATGTTAAAAAGCACCTTTTCCATCCCATTTAATGAAGTTTTTCGAAGATGATAAAAAAAGTTTGGCTTGTAAGTAAAATGGGCTGTATTCATATTCCAAAGTAAACAGTTAATATCCTAAAACAAAACAGTATACCAGTTTCAGCAACAAGCTAATCTGTATTTTCTTTTCTTAAAGGACAGTAGTTTTGTACTGTGATTGCTGATACATAAGTGTAAAATAATTGTTTTTGTAATATGGTGTTTTCCAAATTAAAGAATAGCCTTTTCTTTCGGTCTATTATTGCTCTTTATATTTCTTTTTAAGATGTGATAAAAATTACTCATAGACTGAAATGTTATCTTGTGTTGTAGAACAGCGTTTTGTAACTGCTGGTTTATATGACTATTGCCAGTCTATATATATATATATATATAGACTGGCATATATATATATATATATAATTTATAAAACACACACATATATATATATATATATATATATATATATATATATATATATATATAATTTATAAAACACACACATATATATATATATATATAGACTGGCATATATATATATATATAATTTATAAAACACACACACATATATATATATATATATATATATATATATATATATATATATAAAATTTATAAAACAACAACAACAACAACCAAAAAAAAAAAAAAAAATAGCTGGAATTTGCTCATAGAAGAGAAACAGTTATTTTTCTAATATTTTTTCATAATTGAAGCTTATTCAGTTGGATATTTTCCAAAACTCAATTTTTTTTTTTCACCCCTATTGTTAACATTTATTTCGTAGCTAATATAATAAGCTTAGCTAACATAAACTTAAAAAGAATAAACTTACCTTTTTTTTGTAGAAATTTTTAGTAGTTTATTTCTTGAGCTGCTTAGTTAGAGATTCACATATGAATCAAAATTTTGAAGATGGTATTATTAAATAATGGTAAAAAAAGATGTGCTATGTAATAATTATGTATACATTGAGATATCTAGGAAGACTGTTAGGTTATTTCTGGGGTAGGGAAAAAGCTTTAGCTCAACCTAGATAGTGGTTTACCTCCTATTCTTGTAGTAAGAAATTTCATTTATCGAAAGTTGGCTACAATCGTGCAAGGTATGCTCAAATCACTCTAGATCCAGTGTCTGTGTGATACAAGGGTGCCGCCAGTGAGGGGGCTATAGCCTCCCCCCCCCATCTCTTGAACTTTTGTTTTAGAACTTTAGATTCCTGTACTTCATAATTTTATACGTTCAATTAGCGTTTTCAAAATTTATGGACCATGGACATATCTAAAGATCTCAGTAGCCAACTTCAATATATCAGCCTGTAACCGCCCCCTGGTGCAACATTCATTCCATTAAATAAATAAAATAGTAATAAAAATTTGATTTCTGAAAGAGATGGTTTCTTGAGCAGGATTCAGAGAATGTCACTCTCGAAATAGCGGAGGAAATGTTTATGAGCAAAGGCAGTGTGTACACGATACTATATGGAAGGTTGTCCCTTTCCATTGGAGCCTCTCACCCAGGGTATCCATCATCGATTTGATCTGTGGAACACTTAATTCAACCTATAAGGTGACTTTGTGCAGTCTATCTGTTACGCCTGTATTACCTGTTTCTGTTGAATACTAATTTAAGTTAATACCATTAAACCATTTCTCAAACTGCTTGTAATGCCACTTTCATTTGGGCGACCCTTATATTTCAAGGTTATACATGGAACTACAGAATATTTACAAGAAAAATAAAGTTTTTTTCCACCTTCTAATTGTATCATTGATTCAATCTTTTGAAAGTTAAGCTAGAGAACAAATTGTCTATTATTTTAAGAGCCGAAATTTTAAAATTTTGCCATGCGCTATATAGTTTTTGCTGCCAGCTCAAAAAACTAACAGCATTTTTTGCCACGAGCACTAAAATTTCGAGCCCTGGAGTGGGGGGATGTTAGTTTTATTTAGACGTTTAAAAAATTTGCTTCAAGAAATATAACTCATTAGCAGAAATACTTAATGAATACCATAATATTTTATTTTGTTGTTAGTCCTCTATATTAGCTGTTCAAGTAGAGAATGTCCTGAAACAAAACTTGCGAAAATGTGATACCTCTAATGTAGTAAACTTGTCCATTTACCTTTTTGTTAGCAATTTTTATAACAGTTTCTTCCTAATAAAAGACATTGGTAACAATCTTTTATAAAGCTAACGATTGCTAAAGCCTGCAACTTGCTAGTGCTATTAGCTGGGAAGAAACAAATTGTCAGATTTGTAGCACACTAGGGGAATATATTATACACACCATGTCAATTCTTATTTACGAAATAATCTGAGAACAATCCACAGGGAATTATCATTTTTCAGCACATAGTAGGTTTTGAATAATAATATTGAATAATCGTCAATAAGTTATTCATAGTGACGATATTATGAAAAACCAACCAAAGGAAATAAATTTTCTCATTGTATGTAAGCTAAATTTAAGAATACATTAAACTCTTAGAATGATTTTTTTCTTTTAAATTAAAAATATTCTCTAGTTTTAATTACTTAAAAGAACTTTCAGATTAGTTGATGTTTTTCAATCAATCATTGCCTGCAGGGATTGATTTATGCAGTTGGAGGCTCCAGGCCAGAGATTGTCGTGGGAGACCCCCTGCTTAAAAATTTAGTGTGGAATAATACTTTACATCAAAATTATTTTAATTATTTCAAATCATCCAATCATAAACATTTACTTTACAAATGTCACAGTCACATTTGCTCAAGAAATACTTAATTATAAAATGTTTCAAATGGAAAAATTGATTTTTTTTTCCCATTTTCAAAATGCTCGAGAATTAAAAACAAGTTAAAAAACCGCTTTTTCAGGCAATAGTCGTTTTTTTTTCTTTTCATCTTCTTAAAAATTTGTGAAAGAAAATTGAAAATTGTCAATTTTCTTTCTGATCTTGCATTCTGAAAGATCAGAAAGATCTCTTGCATTCTTTCTTTCTGATTTGCATTAATCTGAAATTTTGCATAAAGTTTTTTGACGTACTTTTTATTAGTTATCCTATCAGGTGCTATTAAATTTATATTTAAATTGCTAACTCTCTTAATAAAAAAAGAAAATAAATGTAAAGTAATTAAATTAAAAATTTTGTGTAATTTTCATTAATATAATTTGATAATCGGACAGTTTACTTGGATTATATTTTGCTTTAGATATTTTGATTGTAAGCGTCGAATTTGGGGGCCAGGCCATCTGTCCCAAATGCCCCGCTGTAAATCAGTCCCTGACTACCAGAGCTCTTTTGAAGTTACTTGATGCATATTTAGTCATTTTTTAGTCAAAATCTCTTAAGTTTTATTTTACAGGGTGGCGAATCTAGTACCCCTACAGTCACTATCTCTTTTGCTCAAATGGAAAATGTATAGGAAAATAATGAATAATTCATAGTGATTGTTGAAATTTTTTTGATTTACTTTCCGACAAAAAATTGTATCTGATTCTGTAAATAAATTTTAATATTAATAAATCTTGACGTCCATGGCTATAGCCGGTGGGGGAACCATGCGAGTTTGATCTCCCCCTCCAAAATTTTAGTTAGTTCATTAGTAGTTTTTGTTTCTGTTGATTCTAGGGATCAATTAAGGTAAAGAAGTTTTGGTGTTACATAACGCACACACCGATATATACAGGGTTGTCCAAATTAAACTTCCCCAACTCAGAGGCATGTGCAAAATGTTGTATGGGTTATAATGTGATGAAATTTTGAAAACAGACACTTCAGATCACGCGCTCGTGATTTATTTAAAAAAAAATATATATATATTAGTACAAGAAGTTGCCGATAGGTGGCGCTTCAGATCAACAAGACGTTCTTCAGATGTTCTATATGTGTGCCGTGGTCGAATAGGACATATCAACAGCACGAGAAACAGTTGGCACACTGACAACACCATGTGGCGATTGACTAGTGGCGTCCACGACCGCCAAAGCAACGTCTTGTACGCGTGCAGAATCCACAACATGTCGTCCTGTACCTGGTAAAATTCCCAGCTGTCCGGTTCTTTCGAACTTCCTCATGTCTCGTAAAGCGCGTGGTGTCATTGGTCCTCGGCGTAAGTTCTTCAGCCGACGAAATGCTCTTATCGCAGCACAGGAGTTCTCGCAGTACAGGAGTTCTCTGGTAGAAAAGTTTCACTAACAGAGCTTTGTGTTCCAAAGTCGTCATTGTGCATCAGCGAGCTGAAAACAACTGCCTGTGCAGTGACTGTCTTCCACTTTTGTAGGGCTCGTCTTTTGGATACGTTGCGCAGAAGCTTTATTTCTGCAAGTCACGTTGTTGCAATATGCAAATTACTAGTGTTACAGCGCCACCTATCGGCAACTTCTTGTACTAATAATTTTTTAAAATAAATTACGAGCGCGTGATCTGAAGTGTCTGTTTTCAAAATTCCATCACATTGTGACCCATACAACATCCTGCACAGGCCTCTGAGTTGGGGAAGTTTAATTTGGACAACCCTGTATATATATTTGTAAAGCTTTTGGAGATATTATATTATTTTTTTTTAGTTTTACGACGATTGTCAAAAGAATAAGTGAAAATTAGTTTGTGATCAATGAAGACTTATTTGTAACCTTTAGTAAAGAATTGTGATAAAATGAATTAACTGCAGTTTGAAATTTCAATGTATAAAACACCAGTTCCTTTTCCTTTTCAGAAAAATCAACGTTTCTTGTGAAGTTGCTCCGTATTTACTCGCATTTTCTTAAATATACTCGCAGAAAATTATTTGCGTATTGAAGCTGGTGAAAAAACTTGAAAAAATCAGTTTGCTGATGTCTGAAGTCTATCTCATGCTGAAAGGACTCATAGATTTCACTTCTTTTTTAAATCTCTGTTGTGATTACGCTTTATGCATCTTGAAAAGATTTTTCGACAGTTATTTACTAGATTTGTAAGGGGGGGAATAAAGAAGTAGTGCATGGGGTAAGAAAGATGCATACATGAAGCCCTTTATACAGTTCTTCCATCGTGCTGAAAATGAATGATTGCTTTACTGAGTTTGATGAGAGCAAAGTGAGAGAAGAGTTGATTCGACGTCCTAAAAGTAAAATGAGTACAAAATTGTTTTTTTACGATTCAGAGGCTGAAGACGAACATCCCAAAATTTTCCCTTGCGATTCTTGCCCGAGGGAATTTTCTACAGAACTTCAGTATCACGTTCATTCCGTTACACATTTGATAGAAAGAGATTTTGATTGTGAAGACTGTCGGTGTGGATTTATCGACTTGCTCAACTTGGATGAGCATTTTAAGAGCCACAGCTATCATGATTTTTTTGTTTGTGATCAGTGTAACGAAGAATTCACTGAAAAATATATTTTCGAAGAGCATTACCTGCAGCATCATGTCGATGGAATTTACAATTTGGAAATGCCGATGCGAAAAACTGCTAGAGAACAGCCTGGAATTAATTGCAAGATGCATGAGGCTCTGTATACAACTGTTTCCAAATTACAAAATGTGGACAGTTGTCTTTTAGATCTTGATGAGAGCAAAGTGAAAGATGAAATCAAAGAAGAGTTGAATCAACATTCTGAAATTAAGAAAAGTAAAGATTCGTTTATCGGTAATATATCTGTAGAAAAGTTAACGGAAGAAGTGAAAGAAGAAAATATTTCAAAGCAAGACTGCGAGGGTGGGTTTTTCCACGGTGTGGATCGGAATGATTCTGTTGAAAATCTCAATTTCCACGAGCGCTTGGAAAGTGCCGAGAGTACAAATATTTACATTTGTGGCGTGTGTCACAAGAAATTCACAGATAAATCTGTTTTGATCGAACATATACAAAACCATGCCCCTCAAAGTGGATATCCTGTCAACACCAAGAAAAATACGAGAGATAAAAAATGCATTTCAACTAAGCTTTTGGAGACTTTGAAGGCTGAAAAACCCATAGTCTGTAATGTTTGCCAGAAGAGGTTTGTGCATTTAGATCTGCTAAACAAACATCTCCTGACACATCATGCCCATACTTACGCATGTGCAATTTGCAATAAAGAATTCCTTTCGGAAAAACTGCTGAAATCGCATGAGCGCACGCACGTCAAAAAGTTCACTTGCAACGTATGTCACAAAGGTTTTACTTATAAAAAGGACATGTTCAAGCACATTCATACTCATGCCACGGTCCGATTGTTTCCATGCAGCGTATGTTCGTTGACGTTTTCAAACATGGCCTTATTGAAAGAGCATCGACGCTTACATCCTCGGGAAAAACGCTTCAAATGCAATGTATGCCAGAAGAAGTTTTATTCTAAAAGTGTACTGGACGAGCACTGTATCATCCATAACGGCGAAAGACCACACGCATGTGACGTGTGCGGGAAGAGGTTTGCTCGCAGAAGCGTGCTGCGCTGCCATCGTCTGATTCATTTCGGAGAAAAGCGCTACGTCTGTGACGTGTGCAATAAGGGATTTTTCCACAAAGTAACTTGGCGAGAACACTGCAACATTCACACCAACACGAAGCCCTACACTTGCGAAGTGTGCCACAAGGGCTTTCCCAACTCGAGCAGTCGAAGCAGGCACCGCCTTCTCCACAAAGCGACGGGGCCGTTTCCGTGTCCTGTTTGCGGGAAGGAATTCGCCACGAAACCTTACCTGAGAGGCCACCTGAAGAGTCACGTAGAAAACAGACAGCACGTGTGTCACATATGCAACAAGAGTTACAATTACCCGAAGGAACTGAGGGCCCATCTTCGTGCTCATTCTGGCGACAAGCCCTATCAGTGCCAGACGTGTGGGAAGCATTTTGCTGGGAAGATGGGTCTGCAGCACCACGTTCTTCGCCACAAGGGTGACAGACCGTTTAAGTGCGATGCTTGCGGCAAAACTTTTATGTTCGAATACCTATTGAAGAGGCATCTTCGTTCGCATTCCGATGACAAGCCCTATCGATGCGATACGTGTGGTAAAAGTTTCGTTTTGCGGTCTTTCTTGAAAGCGCACCTTCTTTCACACTCTAAACCTTTTAAGTGTGATATCTGTGGCAAAAACTTCACCCGTAGATGCCTCTTGGCGAAACACGAACAGAAATATCATCCAGAGGAGCTGGAAGATCGATTAGCAACGATTGGGGTTTCCTAAAAATTATCCAGGACGTTATGAAAATACGCTTGTTAATTTAGGTTTTTTTGAACTGTTTGATATTTTGCTTCTAAGTCAGAACACAGATTGTGTTGATGCAAACTTCAAGATAATGGTAGTTGTTTTCCAGATTTTGGTTGACTAATTATTTTATTTTTGAAGGAGGATGCTGGAGGATCGATTAGCAATGATTGGGGTTTCCTAAAAATTATCCAGGACGTTATGAAAATACGCTTGTTGATTTAGGTTTTTTTTTAACTGTTTGATATTTTGCTTCTGAGTCAGAACACAGATTGTGTTGATGCAAACTTCAAGATAATGGTAGTTGTTTTCCAGATTTTGGTTGATTAATTATTTTATTTTTGAAGGAGGATGCTGGAGGATCGATTAGCAATGATTGGGGTTTCCTAAAAATTATCCAGGACGTTATGAAAATACGCCTGTTAATTTAGGTTTTTTTTTAACTGTTTGATATTTTGCTTCTGAGTCAGAACACAGATTGTGTTGATGCAAACTTCAAGATAATGGTTGTTGTTTTCCAGATTTTGGATGATTAATTATTTTATTTTTGATAAAGTAGTCATACTGAAAAAATACTAATTTCTTTTTCACAGAATGAAGCCTATTACTGTCCTATATGTATTATCTGTGCAACTTTATCTGAGAGATGGCATAGATCACTTTTATGTTTTCTTTCTGAAGCGAAACACAGATGGTATTGGTGTGAAAAATCAAGCCATTAGTTATTTAATTTTCAAATTTAAATTATTATTTTTTTTTATGAAGGACTTCTGTAAAAAAATTATCATTAAATGTTTTTGGTTGAGTTAATGCGTTTTTATTGCATAATACCAGTCTCTATTTCTTAACTTCGAATTACTCAAGTCACATTCGCCAAACAAGAGAGCGAAACTTTTCTCTAGAAAAGCAAATATTTATTGATCATATCACAATATTTGTTAAGAAACGTCATAATAGGGGAAAAATTATAAATTTAAATAGTAATATTTATAACTGCACGCATAGCTCCAGTCAGTCATAAATATTAATATTATTAGTAATTACAGTAAAAAATTATAGCGATATTCGATTCAACGGTATCCCCTGTATAACGCAAAAATTTTGCCGTCCCCGGGAATTCCAATACAATATAATCTCCACTCGATATAACGATACATCCCCTAGAACGATCATCTTATTGGGTCCCTCAAGTATCGTTGTATCGAGGGTTTACTGTATTATTAGTGAAACGAACAGTAAAAAATGCTATGAAAAAAATTATGGATTATTAAGACCAAACAATTTTTTTTCGCAAAAAACGCGCAATAACCCTTCACGCCAGTTTGACGTACTCGTGTACTGGTCCTCATAGTGCTGATGGAAATTTAACTTCCTGCTTGAATAATTAATTGCTTATATTTATTATCCAACTAAGCTCTCTTTGGGCAGGTTTTGTCATTTTTGCAATAGATTAGTGTAAAGTCAGTTTTACCTATCGACATAAATTCTCTTAAAAAAGTTCCATGAATTGGTCAACAAAACACAAAATGTTTTATTCATCCAAATTTATTTTATCGCATTCGAAGTAGGCCCCTTACGAAATAATACACTTATGCCAACGAATATTGCAATCATCAAAACATTTTTTAAACGCATTTTTCGGAATCGACTACAGTTCTCGCAGGGAATTCTCTTTTATGTCTTCTATCGACTGAAAACGGGTCCCTCGAAGTGATAATTTAAGTTGTGCAAAGGAAAAAGTCGGCTGGAGCGATATAGGGTGAATATGGTGGTTGTTCGGTGGTATTTGTTAAGTTTTTGGTCCGAAATTCGTTCACCGTGATAGCCTGGTGCGTTGTCGTGGTGAAAAATCCAAGAGTTTTCTTTCCACAAATCCTGCCTTTTTCGACGAATTTTCTCTCTCAATCCCCGCATAACGCTCACATAATGTTCTTTATTTACCGTCTGACCTTTTGGCAAGAATTCCGAGTGCACAAACCGCGATGATCAAAGAAAACAGTCAACATTACCTTGACTTTTGATCGACTTTGACGAGGTTTTTTCGGTTTCGGCTCCGTTGGAAGGCGCCATTCCGAAGCTTGTTGACTGGTTTGCATGTCAAACTCGTAAACCCATGTCTCATCACCAGTTACAATGCGGTTTATGAATGCAAAAATCGCAAAACACACTTGAAATGAATTGACAAAATCGAGCACTGTAAACAAACTAAATGACAGATAACGCTACCAAACCCCGCGTAAGTATAGACGACAGTTGTGCCAACTTGGCGACAAAAAGAATTTTGACAATCTCTTTAGGCGGGCTTTTTAAATGACCAATTCCCCGAACTTTTTTGACAGAATGTATGTATCCAACTCATAATTCATTGCCATCAATACTAGAGATGAGTTCGGGCTCATTTTTTGAAGCCCGAGCCCGAGCAATATTATTTAAGTCGGAGCCCGAAATTTCAACTAAATAAAAAAAAAAATTCAGTTACTTCATTGATAGAATACAACAAATTTTGCTGTTTGTGCAAATTAACGACAAATATAGTTGCAAATATAGTTGCAAACTCTCAATGCACTTTCTAATTGTTTATATCCATGTTTATCAAATAATGTCCGATCTCATGACTAACTAAGCAATATCACCGTTCTGAAATACCCAATCACGCACCTTCTAGGCGCCCGTGCCGCTAATTTTTTTTTCTAAGTACTTTTATATTCCTCATGAATCACTTTTTAAAATATGTTTCAAGGAGTATGTTCAATAAATGAGAAAGTTTTCACGAGCCCGAGCCCGGTTCGGGCTCGGGCTGAGCCCGTCTCATCTCTAATCAATACAACTTCTAACTTTTACCAATGTGATCTTGGCTCAAAATAGGGGAAATGAATGCATGTAGCACATTAAGGGTATATTTAATTTAAGGTAAAAAAGCTACAAGGCAGTAAAGTAATTTTACAATCTTGTTTATCTGGCTGTGTAGATTATGGCTGAAGCCAGGGTTTACCCGGGTTTTTAATTTTTTTTTTTTAAATTCAAAAGTCATACTATGTTATTTCATACTTTAAGTATACAGGGTGTCCCAAAAAGGTGCTGATGGGCTTTCATTCCTTAGAGATAAGTCGGCAGTGTAAATTGAAAAAAAGTTCAAAATAAGGTCTGAAATATGACTCCGTTAAGAAATATTTCCTGTCGTTTATTTACAAAAGTGGCACTTTTTAAATTTGTATGCGATCCCCGCGATTTGTATGCCTCCCCACTTATCCCTAATAGATAAAGCCCTTCACCACCTTCTGAGACACCCTGTATATTAATTTAGAAATTTATTATTTTATTCTAAACTTTAGTATGTTATTATTCAAATATAATAATTTTAAACGCATGAATTTGGAATCCCTAAAATTGTGATGTGAAAAGAAAGAAACTTTAATGGGTTTGATCTCTTTCTATTTAATATATGATATAGCTATTTATTAAACTTAGGAGACCTCGTGGTGACTATTGTGAAACATGCTCTACACATTATTGCACGTACAGTAGACTCGAGGTAAATTTATAAAAAAATTCAAATGCTAATAGGAACAGTGGCACACTCAAGGATTTTACTTTGAGGGGCGGAATTACAAATATTGTTGAACGCGATCACAGTGAACTTGTGCATAACAACTCTTTTACTGTGTCAAAATATTATGTAAGATATCACCAACACAAGCCTATGTTCATAATGTCATAAATAGTTTCCTCAGTGATTCCCAACCTTTTTATTGCCGCCCGTCAACGTTTGATAATTTTACCGCGGCCCGCTGAAGTGTGTGTGTGTGTGAAGTGGGGGGGGGTACATCGGTTGTCTATATTTTAAATTTTGATTTCATAATTCTAATTTAATTGTTTTTAAACATGTCTGCCAAATAAAATACAGTTACACAAAAAATGAATATAAATTGATATAACATTTTACCTCACTAGAATGCTACATCAGTGAGAATCCTGAGCTTGTTTCTAACGAGTCGGTTCCATCCTGAGGTAATATAAGAGACGATGACACCCGAAGCATGGGCGCCGCCAGAATATTTCCCAGGGGGGGGGCAAAGACTACTTCAACGTATGGTTACCATGTTGAAAAGAACAAAAAATCAAGGGAAAACACTGCATACAAAAATCCAGGGGGGGGGGAGGGGCAAGTGCCCCCCTTGCCCTATGCTGACAGCGGTCATGACCCGAAGTGTTATGTCCAGTTGATTCTGTCGTTTTGGTTGCTGTCATTACAGAATATAGGGCTTCAAACCGTAATTTTTTTTTTGTTCCAGTTTAACTAAAAATAAATATATCGGTACAGTTCCGGTTTTCGTTCCGCCCAAAATAACGGTTTTCGGTTCAGTTCCGAATGAATGATTCTATTTCATGTATATTCTTCTTTGTACAAAAATATAATTATATCATAAGCAAAAAATGTAATTTTATGAAAATTTAAAAAAAATGTATTCTTTTCTTAATTGGTAAGTTGGTTATCGTGTATTGGTTACAGTAATAAGCTGGTTAGAGCAGCAAAATGACTGAAGATATATCGAACCCAAATAAACCGATATTTTTTTGGGGTTCTGTTCCGGTTTTCGTTCTGACCAAAATAACGGTTTTTTTCTATTTACGGTTTCCGGTTCGTGGCCCTGCAGAAAACCCCGCTTCATACAGCAGGGTTGCTACGCGACCGGGAGAACCTGGAAAACCGGGAAAACTCAGGGAATTTAGAAATCGCGAAAAAAACCGGGAAAACTCAGGGAAAATGAAGAATTTTCATTAAAACCGGGAAAATACAGGGAAAAATATATTTGCAGGGAAAAATTCATTTATATTTTTTAATTAATATAAATTTTAAATTTTTGTTTGGGAAAGATTATGCCTGTATTTCGTATTTCAGTAAAAAGTGAGATCGCGAACCATAACCTGCGCCTTGTTTATTGAAAAGCCAGAGTCACGCCCGTCGAAGCGATTGATTCCCCTTTTCCCCTCTCAGCTCCGCTCTGTCGTATAATCTCTCTACGGAACGTTCCTTTAGAAAGGGCGATATTCCCTTTTGCGCTTCCTCCTGGTGGATTTCCCCCTTCTAGTTCTTCCCCATCTGCTTGTATGTGGGCATTGCTAGACACACGTCGCGTGTTTGTTTATGGTTTTTACTCTTTCTCGCTGTTTAGTCTTGCTGTCACCTCGTGTGTACTCTGTTTTTTTTTGTTTTTTTTTTTTCAAAATCTGCAAGGAATTCATACCATGATGCCTTGCAGAGAAAGAAAGATGCTCAACAAAAGTTGCAAGATGAAGGAAGAAATAAATGAAAAGTTTCTGAGCAGATCAAAATATTACAAAAGAAAATACAGAAAATTATGGAGGAACAATCTGCTGGATTGTCTAACATCAACCAACGGATTTTGGAATTAAAAAATAATAATAATAAATCTTTAGATTTACTAGTGAAAGTGTTTATTTTATTAAAAATTTGCTTTTTTTCCCCAATGAGCAGGCACTTGTTCATCAATCATTTTGCCATTACTAAGGACCAAACTGCTGGTAATAAGTAATAATTTTAATTTACAGGGATAAAAATCTTCCACGGAATTCCGCATTTTAATTATTTTTATTTTAAAAAAATATGTAGATGATATAATCGCGGCAGAATTCCGAATCTCGTATCTGCCAACTCAAGTTCAATCTTTTTGGTAAATGAGTATTTCCTTTTCAGTATTTCTTTATAAACATTTCTAATGCAACTACAAAATACTTGAATGCTTATTTAAATTAATTTTTTTAAATTTCTTGAATTTTAAATGCTTCTGAAAGTTTGAATGTTAAGCTAAAAAATCATGACAGAGATTTATATAAGACATTGATTTGCATAGATTGACTATGAGAAAAAGAACTGCTTTTCTTTTAAGTAAAGGTAAATGCAGTTTTTAATATTTATTTTTTAACACTTTTTGTCAATGCAACTAATTACACTGCAATATAATTTTTACACTATTTCTGATGGAAGTTTTGCAAAAAAAAAGTAAATAATAATAATATTAAACCTTCCAAATCAGCCTTTTTATGTTATTTTATTTGTACATAAAGACCTTGTCTGAAATCTATTCATGAAATTATTTACCTTGACCTTAGATTTATGGGGAATTTGCTTAAAATCCTCTTTTTAAATAATGATAGCCTGTTTTTCTATTGAACACTCTCTATCTAAAATTGATTATTAAATACTTATTTATGCATGAGTACTGGGATTATTTTAATCAAGATAAATATAATTAATTTGGTTTGCGATTGATATTTTATGGAAAACAGTGTATGATGCTTGTCAAAATATTTTAACGGTTAAATTCAAGCTTACGCACTTTTTCTCTTCAATCATTCTCATCCCTAAATTTAGCTTAACTAAATTAAGTTGATAATTTTAATTTAGTTAAGCTAATAATCAATGTGATATTATTAAAGATGCACAACTATTTAAAATATTAGGAGATGATACTATATTGTGTTATATGCCGTTATTGCGCTATGTCGTGTTTGTCCCCTTTTTGATCACGAAAAGGACAGGGAAAATACAGGGAATTTCATTTCAGGATTTGAGTAGCAACCCTGTACAGATAGGTTGTTGGAATTGGAAAAGGAATGGGGGATTTAAGTAACTAATTTTTACTCGTAATCAAGAATATTTAATAAACATATAAAACAATTACAAGATTTCTTTTCTTACTAAGGTATAAATTAGCACAAACACGAAATACGGGAGCGGCCCGGTACCATTTGATTCATGGACCGGGGATTTAGACCACTGAATCTCGTCCCTCAGTAACGTAATAATTGAGTTCAATTCTGTATCATGTATTATTGATACAGAGCCACACAGCCAGCTGTGTCAGAAATGTCCTTTAGCTCTGTGGCACGCAGTTGGCGATTCGATCGACCGCCATCTTGCTCGTAGATAAATTGAGCGATGGCAACGGCTGCACTTTTTCGATTTGTGCTTGAAAGGATTAAGCCTGACTGAAGCTGCACTATTTGTAATTTTTATTATCAAGGTAGACTATGCTTACTGAAGAATGAGTTATACAGTAAAGTTCCGCTATTCCGAACTAATTAGGACTGGACAGTGTTCGTTTTAGCGGGAATTCGGAATAGGCAGATTTCACGTATAATATCGTTATAGGTTCGGTATCATATATTGATTCGTTAAGGCGTAAATTAAGTACGGGGATTGTATCAGTGGAGCCGACATGTACTGTAAGTACTGTCTGTCGATCACAAGAATAGCTCCTGCCAACAAGTCTGACTAGTGGCGGTCGCTGCAGCAACTGGACCTGCCCATTTGAAATGGGGGGGTTGGCGGAATGATAGGCAACCTCACATTTCGTGCTATTTTTCTTTTTGGTTCTCCCCTGTCGAAAATGGGGTCAGACTTGTTTCCACGCAGAGAGCCTGGCATAGGCACCTTGGCAACAGCTATTCTTGAATTCTTGTGGCCGACAGACAGTAACCAGCTTTCATTCCAGTCTGTTTCAGACGAAAATAAATGTATGTCTATTCAAGAAGACTTTTTAATTTCTCTTGCTTTAAGCTAAAAAATCGATATTTTTAATGAACTCTGTTTGGAATAAGCGGATTTTCGGAGTAGCGGGTTATCTACTGTATATGTAACATATTATCGTTCTCAACCAATATCTGCCATGTGCAAAAGTTTATTTATTATCAACAGTTTTTATTAGCAGTTATAATTTGACAATATTCTTAGTCATGGTCGAAATCTCAAAAAAGTGCACATATCAGATATTCATTTGACAACGACGATACGCATAGTTTTATTTTTCAATTTGAATTTAAAAATATTTTGATAAATGATTTATCTTGTACTTTGTAAGGATTTAAACAGTTTTAACGCTTTGTTTTATGTCTGAATCAACATTCTGAGTATTTTTTGGTAATTATTGATTTCTTAACTTTTAGAACTTTCCATTGTTATGATTTGACTGTAGTGTTATATCTCAGTATAAAATATTAGTTCATTTCCTTGCAGGAAAAATCATATTTATCAAGTCCCACAAAACTGATAGTTTCACTCACCTGATGATTAATTTTTTTCATTGGAGATGAAGGGAGAGTTTTTTTTTCCCCACTGCTGTTTGCATTCAAGCATTTTCGATAAGTATATATACAGATCAATGTTAAATTATCCTTACACAGTTTTTTAAAATTTCAAGAAGACTTTTGACAACTGTTTACCCAACTCTCTGAGGAAGAGGCAAAAGAAAAACCAAGATGAATCACAAAGTGTTGAATTTTGTCCCAGAAAATAACTGGCTGCATCAAAAACCATTTGCGTGCAATTCTTGTCCAAGGAAATTTTCTACAAAAATTCAGTGTCAAGTTCATTCCATTACACATATGGTTGAGAAGAATTTTGAATGTGAAGAGTGCCAGCTGGGATTCATTCATATATTTATCTTAGACGAACATTTTAAAAGCCACAAAACAGGAGAGAGCAAAAATTTAAGACCTACTGAGAAAAGCACAACCTGCAGTACAATTCGTCCCAAAGAGCATATTGGCGATATTTCTATTGATTTAGTTGTATCTTTGAATGAGAATCTTAAAACATCTGAGGAGCAACATGAAAACTGTGATAAATCTGTTCCTGTTAAAAATGCTCCCCATGGAAAGGTGCTTCCCAAAGAATTTCTGGAGCATGTTTCGTATTATAAAAATAATAAACAAGCATCTGTTCGCCATAAAACGAGAAATAAACCAAAAGATTTGGTTGAAAGTGACTCTCTAAATCAACATCCTAAAGTTGGTAGCAAGAAATTATTTGAACGTGATCCACCACCAGAAAAATCTCCTGAATTCTTCACAATAGGTGAATGTGTCCCAAATTTAGATAACCAAAAATTATCTGTCCCTAATGTGCATCAAAATGAGTTAAAAGGTTTTCCTGATAGCGACGCCTTAAATCAATATTCCAAAGTCAGCAGTAAAAATTCATATGCAAGTGTTATGCTTCAAGAAAAATCTCCTAAAGCATTAGCAATGGGTGAGTACATTATGAGGCAAGACAGCCAAGATTTGTTCATTCCTAACTTGCAACAAAGTGAAATTCCGAAAAAGATAAAACGTACTTTAAATAAACGTAAACGTGTTAAAAATTATGCGCCTAATTCAATAAATGATGTACCGCAAGAAAAATCTTCTGATGTGGTCGATGTAGGTGTACGTACTTCAGACCAAAACATCCAAAATTCGCCCGTCTCTAATGTGAACCAAAATGAATTTGCAAAAACAAGGAACTCTCACGAGCTTTCCAAAAGTCATCATAATAAAAATGATTTTAATTGCACTGTTCGTCCAGAGACATTTAGTGACAGATCTGCTTTTGTTGGACGTAAGGAGAGTCG
The DNA here is from genome assembly GCA_038373885.1 of Cheiracanthium punctorium. Taxonomy (NCBI): domain Eukaryota; kingdom Metazoa; phylum Arthropoda; class Arachnida; order Araneae; family Cheiracanthiidae; genus Cheiracanthium; species Cheiracanthium punctorium. Next base: position 136,691 of record JAWZYV010014319.1, read on the forward strand.
CACCACTCAAGATAATTCTGCACTTGATGTACAAGCAAATAAGAAAGACAGTTTGTATAAACCACTTGAAACTTTAAAATGCACCACCATTTTTGTCTGTGGAGTATGCCGAAAAATATATGCAAGTTCAAGTGGATTAGACAAACATCTTTTGACACATTCTGCTGATAAACAAACTTTAAACACCAACAATAGCAACTCAGTATCCAAAAATGTTTGTCAAAATGATAAAAAACAGCATCAGGAAAGCGGTAAGAGTAAATTTGCTTATGCTTGCAGTATGTGCCATATTAAATTTGCAGACAAAGTTATTATGGAAACGCATATTCAATCTCACTTTTTTCAAGGTAATTTCGCCAGTGATGTTCAGACCTCGAAAATGCCCAACAACCTCGAAAATGAATCCGTTCATGAAGAACCGAAAGATAAAATTACTGAAGATTCAGTTATGGACACGTCACAGGAAATTGTTGAAAACCCTTTGGTATGTGGAATTTGCAGAGAATCATTTATGGCTTTAAATGTTTTAAACGAACATCTTCTAACGCATGATACTGATGAGTCTTACACGTGTGGATTATGTGACAAAGAATTCAATTCAAAAAAAGATTTTGTAGCTCATGTCCATGAGCACGAAAATGACAAAACTTCGTGCACTTACTGTCAGATATCATTTTCTAAAAAGGCTGATTGGCTGAAGCATTTCTACTCAAAACATACCTTGCAGCCAAAATTCTCATGCGGAATCTGTCTGTTAAAGTTTTCTGATAAAGCTTCGTTGCTAGAACATCAACTTACTCATCCCAAAGATGTAAACCCAAGAGTAAGACGCTTTGAGTGTGATATTTGCCAAAAGAAATTTTATAGTAAACAGCTATTAAAGAATCATTCAGTTCTACACACTGGTGAAAAGCCTTATCAGTGTGAAATTTGCGAGAAAAGATTTCCTTATCCTAGTTCGTTGAGGCTTCATCGTGCTATTCATACTGGAAAACGTTTTTTCTGTGTTGTATGTCAGAAAGGTTTTTACCACAGGCATCGTTTAAATAAGCATTTAAATATTCACAATGCAGGGAAGCCTTATAAATGTGATGTATGTCAAAGAGCATTTAGAACTGCAGAGAATTTAGAAAAGCATCATCGTCTTCATACTGGAATACGACCGTTTTTGTGTGATGTTTGTGGCAAAACCTTCACTACGTCTCATTACTTACTTGTACATCGTGACGCACACAAGCAAGTTAAACCGCTTAAGTGTAACCAATGTGATAAAAGTTTTCTGTACCAAAGCCATCTCGACCAACATCGTATTGTACACACTGGTGAAAAGCCCTTCATGTGTGAAACTTGCGGGGAAAGGTTCAGAAAGAAAATGTTACTGAATGAACATATTCTAGCACATTCTGGGGAAAATTCCTTTACGTGCGAAACTTGCGGGAAAAGATTCAAAAGTAAAAGATTACTGAATGCTCATCACAGTGTACATTCTGGAGAAAAACCCTTTCCTTGTGAAATTTGCGAAAAGCGATTCAGAACTAGAGCGCATCTCAAAAGGCATTATGCTTGTCATAAAGATGAATTGCCGTTTCAGTGCATTGCATGTGGAAAAGGATTTAAACGTAAGACTTCATTGAAACTGCATCACAATTCCCATGCTGGTATGGGTTCTTTTAAATGCGATTTATGTAATAAAAGCTTCTCCTTTCCATACTTGTTGAAGAATCATAACTGTGCCTGCTGTACTCGTGAGAGACCATTTAAATGTGACAGTTGCCTTAAAACTTTTACTGATAAACGTAATTTAATTAGACATGTTGAAAGGTGTCAACAAAATGAGCCAAATAATATTTACGCTTGAAGATGTCTCAGAAGCTCCTTTGCATGAGATGCAATTAGACTTTTAATGAAGAACTTTGTATACTGCACGCCAATGATTTTAATCATGATAGCTAAGCTCCTATTACGTGACATAAATTATCTGTTCATAACAGGCTCCTGACGATGTATTGTATGTACTCGAGTATAAGCCGACTCAAATATAAACCGAACCCATCACTTTACTTTAAATAAATTATTAAAACCTAAGATCCCGAGTATAAGCCGAATGTAAAAATGCAGCACTTTGAAAATCGATTAATCGCCAACTGTAGTTTTGCCTGTAGTATTTCATAGTTTCATACAGTTTATTCTAATAGTTTTTAACTCGGGAAATTTCAAACGGAAATGTGGGTTACAGTCAATTATTTACGCTAGGGATATAGGCGGGGGGTTGGGACTTTCTAAGGGGTATTAACCCGTATTTACCCGAAGTATGCAGATTTAGGAAACATTTTCTAACTGCAAACGAACACATTTTTTTAGTAACTTCAAATCAGCCCATGTTTATAGGATTTTTTTCATTTTCTGACAATTTTCGTAGGCATAAAATTTTTGCTGGACCGTAGAGGCAACATTGAGGAAAAAAAAACCCAAGATAGCGGCCGACATACTAAACAGCAATATGACGGCAGTTTGAGTTCCTTTTTTTTTTTTTTTTTTTTAACAGATTAGAGTATAAGCCGACACCCCCCCCCCCCCACACCCACACACACACACTCCCAACATTTCAATCAAAGCTTTCAACAAACTTCCTTGGCTTATACTCGAGTATGTACGGTATTTCTTGGTGTAAGTATTAATTGATTGTGTGTTTACTGTGATGTAGAAATAAAGTTGAAAACATAGCATTTAGTCTTCATCGTGTCATGGTGAATAACGATGCTTTGTCGAGGAATGCCTGTCGAAAACCTGTTAAAAAGCCAAGTTTCTATCTCATGTATTGGAGTTTTTTGAAAAGGATCAGTAAAGTACTTTTAAAAGGCGGGCAAAAATTATTGTGGTCATATTTCAAAGCAGACGTCTTAAAGGCAAAACTGCATTGTGTTATACCAGCTTTACGAACAAGCTAATCTGTTTAGTTTGTTAAAGAACAGTAGTTCTGTACTGTGATTACTGATGCATTAGTATAAAATAATTATTTTTATTAAATGTTTTTTCCAAGTTAAAGAATGGCTTTTTTCCTTTGTCTGTTATCTCTCTTTATATTTTAATGACTATGTCATTTTATCTCTCACCCCCTTTATTGAAATTTGTCCGAAAAATGTGTCCCAAAAATGCGGCATAATTTTACATATATTATTATTTAAATACTATTAGTTCACAACAGCTTTAATCTATTGTCACACTATTTCGTAAGCTGTAAAATAAGCGTCACATGTATTTTTTTTATAAATAGGTTACAATCCTAAAATTTTCAACATAGGGTTACCAGGCGAAATACACGAAAGATGAGAGATAAAACGACATAGTCAATTAATATCGTTTTAATATGGCAATAATGAAACAAAAAAATTAGGGGGTTCAGGTGGGGGGGGGGGTCTCCCCCTGACGAGGCTCGAACAGCAGTGTTATCTTTTTCACCTTTTACAGACCAAATTCAGATGCAGGCGTATTTTAAATTAGTGTTTTTTTTTTTTTTTTTTTTTTTTTCAAATTTTGCTTTCTAAAGCGTTAGTTAAATGATAAGAGTCATTTAAATGATGGGTGAGACATGGGAAAATGTACCCCTTCAATTTTCACTCTGTTCCCAATTGGGAACATTGGTCATTTTTGACTGTACTTTTAGGGCTATACTTTGACTATAATTTATGGGTAGTTTAAATAATGAGTGAAACATTAAGAATAAATGAAAGATTCATTTTTATATAAATTTAAGTAAGATATGTATTAAGTTTGAAGGGGGAGGGAGGGTGTATCAATATAGCTCTGTAAGAATGCCTGAAAATGACTATTTTTATGATTATTTATCCAGTTTCCCACTCATGAACAGAAATGCAACTTCTGTTTTAAAAAATTAAGTCATCTTTTAACTATTTCTGCTCATTTTTTTAAGTCAACATTGATAAAATTTAATTTTTTCCACAAATTTAATTTGATGTTCCCAGTTAAAAATATGGCCTGTAAAAGGTTAAGATGGGATAGAATCACATCCCATAGATTGATATGCTATCTTTGTAATAGCGTTTCCCAACCATCACAGGACTTAGTTGCCACTTAGGGCTCACATATATTTGAATACTCACATTTGAAAGCTCACGGGGCTTAGTTGCCAGTACACATATTAGCATAATTTGTTAAAGAAAAAAAAAGTAGCTGAAAATTGCACAAAATATTAAAAAAAAAAAATCTGAAATTCTTCCAGATTTTATTTACGCACTCGGCTGGAAGAATTTCAGTTTTTTTTTTTTTTTAAATCTATTCAATCAATTCTGCCATTTAGAGGAAAATGATAACTGTAAGTGCTCATATAGACTCCTGTTCGCATACTTTCGTTGCTGAAAATGGCATCCATTGTTGTTTCGGCCCTAGTGGTGAAATAAATGTTTTGGATGAGTGCGTATTGGAAAATCTAAAGTATCCATTTCAGTTATGAAATCGGATCCTTGATCGGAAAAATCTTAATTCTATGTTAAAATCTCCTACTAAGTCTCCTAGTCTTGCAAGCAATCATCCTCCTTCAGTAACGTTTGGAATATAGCGTCTAATTTATTTTCATGAGAAATTCGAGGACTAGCGTATGTAACTGGAAATCTCACTTTATCTGGAATATACGCAATGACCATTTGGACACCATTGATCTGGCTCGTGTAGGCACGGTTAGTGTTTCCTATTCTTTTTATAAAGTAATTTTTTTAAAGCTTTCCTCTATAAAAATCATAACTCCAGATGGCTTTCTGTTTTGTAAACCACTGTCTATCCGTTCGACCAAAGTGAATGCTGGTATTTGAAAATCATCTGAAGGGATAGTCCATGCTTCCGTTAGCAATACCAAATCACTCTTCAGGGGCTCTACTACCATGGTGTCGTAGAATATCCGTGACGGATATTTCTCGCTCACGGATAGTCAGATACTTCGAATAAATAGCCGCGACTCTCCTTTTGGCGCTACCACGATGAGTGTCGAATAAAACAAGCGAGTATTTTTGTGCTTGCTAGAGGTCTATCCGACACTCAGAGCGATCAACCCATCAAAATACTAGGCTTTCCCCCCTTTTTCTTAAACGAAGGCGTTGTCTTCAGAATTTCCGAAGACTCCGGAGACATCCATCACGAGTGGAAGCCCGTTTTTGACAGACCCAACATGCTAGGGAGAGGGGTCCTTTTGTGGAAGTACTTGACACTCCACGATCCACTCAATAAAAAACCCATCCATCTCGTACTCCCCGATACCGGAATGCGAGTTTTTGCCTTCATCCAACGTGTCGGGAAAAAACAGCAGTATTTCCGATAGTCAATACGACAGTGAAACTATCACGATACGATCGTAGTAGGGCATATCGGATATTTCTCGGATTGTGACGTCATGAGAAGAGAAGGCTCGATATATTCGCTAGCGAAAGCTTTCCGATACTATGGTGGTATCGGAAAGTCCAGAAAACATGAATGAAACGGAAAAGTAACCACGGAGCGCCGCGTAGACAAAAATCCCGTACTTGAAAGAAATAGCACCCGAGTGCTAAAAAAAGCTATTTGAAGTGTTTATCCTTCATACAAGAGAAAGTAGTTATTTTTCTCTTTTAAGTAATTGAAGTTCATTCAGTCGAAGTAGATTTTTCAAAACTGCCAAATGCTTGCACTCCTACTGTTAACATTTATGTCAGAGTAGTTAGCCTTAATTATAATGAAAAGTTGTGCCTCATGCTAGTCTGCTCTCCCCCTCCTCAACCACACGCCTATGTACGAGGATTTAATAGAACCACAAGAAGTTTTTCAGACAAAAATTTATTTGTACTTAGTTTCATTGATTAAGGACAGTCATAGGATTTAATTCTGTTCTCTACAAAAGTGATAATACAATGGAAGTCGTATTCTGAAGCTATGGGATTTTACCAGTTCTGGATTATTAAAAAAACTGTAATAGAATGATATAAAACTGTAATAATCAAGTAAATTTATGAAAAATAAAAGGACTTACCTTTCTTCAAAAGATAAATAAATAAAAAAAAAGAATAAAACACATTTATCAGAAAACTATATACAGCAGAAATATGTTTTTAAAAGAATAAAAATAAAGGCTTTAAAAAGTAGAAACTCTTGACCATTTCGTCTGTAACAGTTGTGTATATCACCTAAACGCATAAATGCACGATCTATTCTTCTAGTTTTGGGGCACAGGAAACAGCCATATATTGTTTCTAGATGTCAGTGGTATTATTATTATTTTCTCCGTGTATGACCTTCAGAAGTTTACTAGACTGTACCATGGCAACTGAACAACAAATGTAAAATTATATAAAGAAATGTTAACGGTGCTTTGTCTACACTATCCCTCAAGCAACGAAACTAAGTAAACTGAAATCGTTGAAGAACTCAAAGTAAACTGAAAGCACTAGTAAATAAACCAGTTCTAGTTTTTAACATTGTATGGATTGAAACAGGTTTTAGGGTTGAATTCTCCGCCGGTGGTTCACGAAATCGTAGGTTGTTAGCTACCAACTGGGCAGAACCAGTTGTTTGGTTACCGACTGCGATAACAACTCCGGAGGGAAACGGGAGGTCTTTTAGCCAATCACATGAACCCCTTGACGCTCCTCCTTAAAACTCCACCTCAAGGCGGGGCAAAGTTAACGACTGCAAAAAATTAACGACGAGCGGAGAATCCAGCTGTTAACACAGCCAATGTTGACGAAAAATTCTGTCGGTTTTTAAGACTACCTGTTTGCTGGATTTTTTAAAGTTTTGATGCTATATTATGTCTCGTGGTCAGGTTGCCCGAAATTAACCCATCCTATTTTAAAGTTGCCTACAAACGAAACTATTGTTGATAAAGTTATGAAATTTCATGTAGGACATAATGAAGGTATTGGAATTCGTTTAAGCGAATAAAAAAATAATGTACGCCACCAGGGGGCGTCTTTTTTTTGTAAATTACACATTTAGTATACATTTACGATAGTTTACAAATATTATTACAACAAAATATGTTTAACAGGACGGTCATCACTGTCAGGTACCGTCTGAAATCGTAAGAGAGCAAGCATGTTCCACAGCAGACCGCGGTGTGTGTTCCAGGAAATGTTTCGAACATGTTGTGAAATGCTGTTTTTAAGATCAGGTAAAGTGCTTAGATTATCACGACTTACCAAATATTTCAAACTCCCCCGAAGCCTAAAGTCGCATGGATTGAGGTCTGAGGACCGCCCTCCTGGTGGCGAATATTTGAACTAGTTCTTTTTATTCCCTCAAACAAATTCCCATACCTTCATTATGCCCTGCACAAAATTTCACAACTTTATCAACCATAGTTTCGTCTGTAGACAACTTTAAAATTAGGTCATTTAAAAAATTTCGGGCAACCTGTATTAATTTTTTTTTTTTTTTTAAATTTATCAGTACCAGTAATAGCCGTGCAAAGCAAAATCACCGGATAAAGTAATGCACATCTTCATTTCTGTTTTACTTTACAAACAAAGTTGCAAGAGTCCAACAGAGAGTGCTAGAAATTGCATTTCACACCTAAACAAGGTTCAAACAATTATGCGTTTTAGTTGCCACATCAGTCAGATTAAAGGGTAATAAGAAAAACCAACGGGTACTCTTTTAACACCCTGTAAATAATATACAACATTGTAGAAAAAAAAAAAAGCAACTATCTGGGGGTAGCCTTAAATTTTCTGCTCTGAATTTCTGCCAGTTAGGATCAGATAAAAACTATTGCTCGGGTTTGTCTTAACGGGCATACTGAGGGTTGAGTAGCGTATTCTGCTTCAAAAAAATTTTGTAGAACTACGTTTTGCCCTGAAAAATGAATGATACGTTTTTTAAAACGTTCCTAGTTCATAAATAAATGCTTAAAAAAGAATCCGTTTTCTTTTTCTTCTTTCTGTTAAGAGCAGGGCACATCGACATTCGCTTCAAAAACTTTTACAAAACTATGTTTTGCCCTGAAAAATGAATGATGAATTTCCAATTGTTTTGCCGTGAAAAATGAGTGATGCATTTTTCGGAGCGTTCCTAGTTCATAAATAAATGCTTGAAAAAGAATGCGGGCTTTTTTTCTTCTTTCTGTTAAGAGAAGGGCGCATCGACATCCGCTTCAAAAACTTTTACAAAACTATGTTTAGCCCTGAAAAATGAATGATGCATTTTTCAAAGAGTTCCTAGTTCATAAATAAATGCTTGAAACAGAATTCGGGCTTTTTTCTTCTTTCTGTTAAGAGCAGGGCACACCGACATCCGCCTCAAAAAACTTTTACAGAACTATGTTTTGCCGTGAAAAGTGAATGGTGCATTTTTTTTTTAAAACGCTCCTAAACGCTTAAATCTATTGAGTAAAATAATAATCAAACGGAGTATATTTTTACTCAATTTTTGACTTCAAACAGCCATTCTCCCGATTGAGTAAAATTTGCTCCATTCATCGACAAAAATCAATCGAGCGAAAAATTCTCAATTTTTGAGCATTATACAACAGCTCCATTTAGGCTAAATAATAATCGAAAATGAGGAGTGTCTGTCCGTTTTTGATTAATATAACTGTACTCAATTATGATTATTATTTAAGCTATCGAATGAGCGTTTTTACAAAATCGGCCCTTTTTTAAATTAATATATCTGTACTCAATTAAGATTATTATTTTAAGCTATAAAAAGGGTGTTTTATTAAAATTGGTTGTTTTTGATTATTATATTGAATGATTCGTTTTCTTCATTTTTTATTATCAGAGCTGTAATCTATGATTATAAGCTCGAGAAAATAAATTTTAAATCAAGGCAAATACATTACATATATCTTAATACACTATAAAAAAGTATTTTTTTAATAAATAGAATATAATTTCACTATAGTCTCTAGTTATAAAACGAATTCACAGTACAGTCAGAATACAGAAATGCAATCATGGTTAAACCAACTGTGGGATTTAATTAAAGCAGCAACCCAATTTATTTACATGAAAAAGGTAAAATACTACTTACTTTGAGGAGAGATATCATAACTTCATTTGTTTTACAACAGCTTTTTATAATCCTATCGTAAGAAACTATGTCATTAAGCGAAATCTTTACCTACAGCATCTCCTCCCTATCTAGGCTGAATTTATTTCACAACTCTGAATATAAAAAAGATGCATTTGGTATTCGGATATAAAAACAAATTATCACAAGCGAATACACACACAACTAAGCCGTGAGAAACGTTTGACTATGAACCGTTACCCATTGATGCGTTGGTTGGTCACGTGATATAGTGATAGGATATGGGTCGTGGGGGAGAAGAGAGAGAATACTCAAATAGACAAAAATATTGTGAAAAATTGAGCTAAGTAGGATCTAGCGAATCGGGAGCATTGAGGGGAATTGAGGAGATAACAAATTATTGTCTTTAATGAGTATTTTTTAGCGTAAAAGGATTTAAATCAGCCGATAAGAAATTTAATCAATAAAGGAGTGTTAGTTTTAATCAATAGATTTAAGCGTGTAGTTCATAAATAAATGCTTGAAAAATAATCCGGTTTTTTTTTTCTTTTCTTTTTCTTTCTGTTAAGAGCAGGACACATCAAAATTCGCTTCAAAAAACTTTTACAAAATTATGTTAAGCCCTGAAAAATGAATGATGCATTTTCAAAGCGTTCCTAGTTCATAAATAAATGTTTGAAAAAGAATCCTTTTTTTTTTTTTTTTTTTTTTTTTTTTTCCCCCCCCTTCTTTCTGTTAGGAGCTGGGCACGTCGACATCCCCTTCAAAAAGCTTTTACAGAATTATGTTTTGCCGCGAAAAGTGAATGATGCATTTTTAAAAAACGTTCCTAGTTCATAATAAATGCTTGAAAAAGAATCCGGGTTTTTTTTTCTTCTTTCTGTTAAGAGCAGGACACATCGACATCCGCTTCAATTAACTTTTACAAAACTATGTTTTCCCTGAAAAATGAATGATGCATTTTTCAAAGCGTTCCTAGTTCATAAATAAATGCTTGAAAAAGAATCCGGGCTTTTATCTTCTTTCTGTTAGGAGCTGGGCACATCGACATCCGCTTCAAAAAACTTTTACAGAACTATGTTTTGCCCTGCAACAATTTTTCCTGTTGCCTGCAATAATTAGAAATGCATCAGAGTTTGCTCGGTTTTGTTGTACCCTGTATTTTATATGAGAATTTCTCTTTTTTATACATATAATAATTGTTTTAACTTATTTATCCATTTTCTTACAGATTTAACAACTCTCTTGTGCATTTACAGTTGCTTCTTGCCGTGAAAAGTTTCACTTTCTAGATTGTTAAGGTGTTTCGGAGAGTGGACTGATTTGAATATAGATGAGATGTGAACAGTCAAAACCACGTGATAGGCTGATTATGTAAGTAACTGTTAGTCACTTTAAAATAAAGGTACATAATATATTTTCAGCTGTTTTGTGCAACCGAAGAAACCCTTACGTCATGCAGATTTAATAACCCCCAGTCATCGGTTTTAACATTATTAGTCTGTGTCTGCACAGTCGAATAAACTCTGGATTCATCGAAATAAGAAAGTCAGAATCAGCAGGAATAGCATTCTGAGGAGAACAAGAACAAGAGTACAGATTAGTACCAGCATTACACATAGGGCGAAGTGGAAAGACTGCCAATCCATTATCTATTAAGAGTCCAAAAGCAGCCAACCCCCACTTCCCTAGGCAATTCACGTGGCACAATAGCTTATGGCAAGGAACTACAGTGTTTCTCCAAAAGCATAAACGCTATAAATACAAGAGAGTCTTTGAACTCTAGAAAATGAATACACCAACAAAGAAAAACTGTTGAAGTCTTGAAATAGTTGAGCAGTTGCCAGATATTACTGTGAGTGAATTAAATTCCCGTGAATTCTACTTAAAGAAGCATTTATGAAAAGATTGTTTATACCTACACAGAAAAAGAAAATTGCAAGAATACTATCTCATTGAAATTAGTTGGTTTTTTATTTGTATCAAGTAATTTTTATCTATTGACGCTCTTCTTCGATGGATGCGAAACCTTGTAGCAGTGTTGCTCACCAAGAAACGTTTTCTCAGCTTCCTCTTTCGGGGGTTGATTCTTCTTCTGCTGATGCAGCTGAGAAAAATTTTCAGTGCAACCAGTGTCAGAAAAGCTTCTCTAGACTGTACAGTTTAAAGTGCCATTTACGTACTCACACACAAGAGAAACCTCATGTGTGTGACTTATGTCAGAAGGGATTCCGTTGTAAACAACAATTGTATGCACATCTTCGTGTTCACACTGGAGAAAAATCTTATGTGTGTGACGTATGTACGAAAGCTTTTCCTGATAAAGGAAAATTGAAGGCACATCTTCATACACATACAGGAGAAAAGCCTTTTGTATGTGACATATGTCAGAAAGGATTCTCTCAGAAGGGACACTTGAATTCGCACGTTCTCACTCACACAACGGAAAAACCTTACGTGTGTGACATATGTCAGAAGGGATTCTCTCGTAAAGATACCTTACGTACACATCTCCGTATCCACACAGGAGAAAAACCCTACGTGTGTGACATATGTACGAGGAGATTTTCTCTGAAGTCGAGCTTGACTAGCCATCTAAGCATTCTAAAAGAAGAAAAACCTTATGTCTGTGACATATGTCAGAAAGCTTTCTGTGATAAAAGAAGCTTTGATTCACATCTCTTTTCACACACTGGAGGAAAACGTTTTGTGTGTGACATATGTCAGAAGGGATACTCTCGTAAATTTGCACTGAGTGTACATTTTCGTACACACACTGGTGAAAAACCTTACGTGTGCGACATATGTCAAAAGGGTTTCTCGGATAAATGTAGCTTTAATAGACATCTTTTTACACACAAAAGGTAAATTGAGTTAACATCTCTTTACATACGCTACAGAAAAACCTTACGTATTTGACACATGACAGAAAGCATTCTCTCCTGAACAAGATTGTAAAAGAGATCTTCCTGCTCACACAGCCGAATGCGTGTGACGTATGTGTAAGAAAATATTCTCTCAGAAGAACTTGACTACATATCTTCTTACTGACTCAACAGAAAAAACTCACGTGTGTTACATGTATCAGAAAGGCTTCTCTCATAAACAAATAAAAAGCCCTATTTGTGTAACCAATATAAGAAAGATTTCTCCTAAACATCACTTGAATTTGCATAGTCTAACTGACACCGCAGAGAAACCTTACTTGTGCGGTGTATGTAAGAAGGGATTTTCTCGTAAACGTACTTTGATTTCGCATCTTCGTATCGACACAGGAGGAAAAACCTACCTGTGCGACATATGTATGAAAAGAGTCTCTTGGAAGAGGCACTTCACTACACATCTTCGCACTCATACAAGAGAGAAAACTTATGGGTGTGACATTTGTCAGAAGGGATTCGCTCGTCAGAATAACTTGAATTCACATCTCTTTACACACATCGGAGAAAAACCTTATATGTGTGAGGTATGTAAGAAGGGATTCTCTCATAATCACTCCTTGAATGTACATCCTCGTATCCACACAGGCGAAAAACCTTATGTGTGTGTCTCATATCTCAAAAGGGTTTCTCGGATAAATATCGCCTTAATAGACATCCTTTTAAACACAAAAGATAAATTGAGCTCACATCTCTTTACATACGCTACAGAAAAACCTTGCGTATTTGACACATGACAGAAAGCATTCTCTCCTGAACAAGATTGTAAACGAGATCTTCCTGCTCACACAGCCGAATGTGTATGACGTATGTAAGAAAATATTCTCTCAGAAGAAGAACTTGACTTACATATCTTAGCAGTCGCACAACAGAAAAACTTTACATCTGTGCCGCATGTCAAAAGGGATTTTCTCATAAACAAAAAATGAATTCATATCTTCTCACACACGCTGGAAAAATTCTATACGTGTGTGCCATATGCCAGAAAGAATTCTCTCAGAAGGTGAACTTGACTACTCCTTGACTACTCACAAGTTGAACTTCACCGACTACTCAGAAGGTGAACGTGATTGATGAAGGTTTTTCTCCTTACACACACAGGAGAAAAACCTTAACCCTTTCAGGCGCAACCCTTTCCCAATGCTGAAAAAAGGGCAGCTTTTGCAATCGCTCGACTTAACTACCAGGCAAGATGGCGGACGATCGAAACGTTCATCGCGTGCCACAGAGCTAGAGACCCTTTTTTTGGCACAGCCAGCTGTCGTCACTTTTTGCGGAATCGTTACTTTTGTCGTCATCTTTTGTGGGCACATTTTGCGAAGTATATTGTATCGAACCTTTGAGTGGGGGCAAAGACTTGTTTTAAACTTGTCTCTGCGTACATAACAGGGTCTCTGCTCCAATGTGGCACCAATTAGAAATTCCGAAACTGTTCTAGGTTCATTTCATATCTGAAACATGGCTTTTCTCAGAAGTATGGTATTCCGGCTTCAAAAACTTTACAAACTTTTTTTCCTGAAAAAATGAATTAACATTAAAATTCTAGTTGATATGCTTGAAATGGATAACGGGTTTTTTCTTCTTTTGATATTTAGTATAAGACAGTGATGTCATCACTTCAAAAAAACTTTTACAGAACTAGTTTTACAACACTGAAAAAGTGACATTTTTACGATAAAGAACGTTACCTAGTTAATGGATGCTTGTAAAATCATACATTTCATCCATTTTCTCGGCCATTTTCAAGAAGCTAGTAAGGGACCGTCTTGAAATTGGCCGAGAAACTGGATGAAATGTATGATTTTCAAAGTTCCCTAACTGGGTCAGTTTTTATCGTAATAAAATAAAACTTTTTGGGTTTACTTTGTTTTTGTGCACTGCATCTTTTCCTAAATATAAGTGATAGGACCTTGGGACCGTATAAAAATTTAATTTTTGTAATTTTTTTCTAAATGGGTTTTTTGGTGCGAAAAGCACGCAAAAACATTCTTTACACTGCAAATCTTTGAACACATTTTAGAACACTTATTTTGTCCCCTTTTTGTGAACACTTTTAAAAGCACATTTCAGAGCACTTTTTGGAACTCATTTCAGAACACTTTTTGGAACACATTTCGGAACACTTATTATCCCCTTTTTGAGAACACTTTTTGGGACCCATTTCAGAATACTTTTTAGGACACTTATTTTGTCATCCTTTTTAGCACACTTTAAGGAATACTTCTAGGATTAGATTTGAGAACACTTTCTAAAAAGTAAGAGCAGGTGCCGCCGAAGTGACGTCATCAAGGGGCGCGGCCGCAATTGGCGTAAGGGTGGAGTTAAGTTGTTTCCATCCTGGATGGTTGAGTTGTATTTTTCTGGATTTGGAGTCTGCTATGTTTCGATTGGGACATTTTTGTTATTTTATTTAATTATTAATTAATTAATTAATTTTAATGCTGCCATTTGTTATTGAATTTTTAGTGCTGCAATCTGGTGTTATGTTTAGGAACTACGTTTTCAGTTTTGGAATTGGACTTAGAATTTTTTAGAGTTTGGAACTGATTTTAATGAATTATTGAATTTTAGTTAATTCCCAGAATTTAGTGCTGTCATTTGCTATTTAATTTTAGAATTAATTTGTGGACTTGGATTTTATTTTTTCTCACTTACCGGCAGCGGGTTTCGAACCCCGGATCTCCCGATCTCGAGGCTTATGATATACCGTTTAGGCTACTCGCTCATATCAATATCGTTGTAACAAAGAAAGCAATGATTTCACCAGTGTTCCCAATCTGTTCTCAAATGTGCTCCTAATATATGTTCCCAATCTGCTCTTAAGGTGTTCCCAATCTGTTCTCAAATGTGTTCCTAAGGTTAGATTAACAAATATCCTAAGCATAACACTTTCATAACATTTTCAGAACACTTTCGGAACACTTCCTTTATAAAGAATCATATTCGGAACGCATTTCAGAACACTTTTAGGTAACTGGAACACTTTTTTTCAATAAAGGTGTTCCCAATGTGTGCTGGGAATTTGCAGTGTACCTTTTTTAAAACATTTTTCAAATTGGAAGTGCATATCTAAACCGAACGGTTCGGGAATTAGCTATTGGGTCACATTAAGGCTGGACACCCTGTATATAACCCTGCTAAACAAAACTAATCATACAGACATCTTTGTACCTTGAGTGTTTACATTTATTTATTTTTAAGCGGAGAGTTTTATCAAATAGGGCCATTTTCCGTACATTCCACTGGATTATATCTCTGTACAGCTAGTGGTCCCAAAAGGGAACTTTCCTTACCTCCTAATAGATGTTTCTCCCTGCACTGTATGTTGTGGTTACAATTGCAGGACAAACAACTTTTTGCGAAATATATTGTATCGAACCTTTGAGTGGTTGATAGAGGCTTGTTTTAAACTTTCTGCTCTAAATCTCTCCCTGTTGGGCAGCAGATTAGAAACACCTGGTTGGGTTTTTGGTATCGGGAAGATGGAGGGTTGAGTAGCGTATTCCGTTTCAAAAAAAAAACTTTTGCAGAACTGTTTTTCTCTGAAAAATGAATGATACATTTTGAAGAACGTTCTTAGTTCATATGCTTGAAAAGGATTGCGGGCTTTCCCCCCCCCCTTTTTTTTTTAAAGAGCAGGGCACATGGACATTCGCTTCAAAAAACTTTTACAGAACTATGCCCTGAAAAAGGAATGACACATTTTTCAAAACGTTCCTAGATTGTAAATAAATGCTTGCAAAAAAATTAAAGTTTTTTTTTCTTCTTTTTTTCTTCCTCCATTTCTTGAAAGTTTCCGTAAATTCACTTTCTAGAAATAGTTATAGGTGTATTTAAAATATAAAGAAACATCCAAACATCTAATATATTAAAACTATGCAGTGTCTCCCCCGCCCTCATAAAAGAAAAAAAAAAAAAAAAAGGACTTGGTTTACTACTACTACAAACATATATTGTTAGAAATGCAAATGTGTGAAATTCAAACTTAAACTACGAAATTAAATTATACAAATTATGGCTGTGCGCATAGTCAATGAAAATGTGCAAGTTATTTGAAAAAGATAGTTTCTAACAAAATTTCAGATATACTACTAAATGTTTAATTGAAGAATTATTGTTGTTTTAATTTTCCTTTTTACTACTTAATGTCATGATCTAACGTTTTTGACAAAAACACCATTTTTAGCTGCACTTTACTATTACGAAAAAATAATTCTATAAATAGCATTTTAATTTTCAAATCGTTGTTTTTTTTTCAAATCAGATTTGAAAAATCAACTTCATTATAGAAACTGGTCTTTAGGTAGACACAATGAAACTTTAATAACTAGCAAATAAAATATAAATCGTAAGTTAACTGAAAATTCATTATTTAGTTAAATTTCAAAAGTTTTGTAAGAAGAGATAAATATTTTTGTATTCGCATGACCTCATCAAACTTATTGGAAATCGTTTAAAATATACATCGGCAAGAAGTTTCCTTTTGCCTGCAACAATGAGAAATGCACTAGAGTTTGCACGGTTTTGTTCGACCTGTATTTTATATAAGACTTTCTTTTTATGTATATAATTATTTTTTTAACCTATTTATCCATTTTCTTACAGATTTCACAACTCTGTTGTGCATTTACAATTGCTTCTTGCCATGAAAAGTTTCACTTTCTAGATTGCTGGGTGCTTAGGAGTGTGGACTAATTTTAATATTCGTTGAGATGTGAACAGTTAAAAACCACATGATAGGTTCGATTTGGAAGTCACAGTTAGTCACTTAAGAGGAAAAGTAATATATTTTCAACTGTTTTATGCAGCCGAAGCAAACCTTACACCATGAAGATTTAATAACTCCGGACGTGAGTTTTACTAGTGCGTCTCTGGCAGCCAAATAAATTCTAGATACAACAAAGTAAGAAAATAAGAATAAGATGCAATAGCATTCTCAACAAAGTAAAAACAGGGTACAGATAAGCACATACAAACGGCAAAGCCAGTGGGAGATATTGACAGTCCAATTTCCATTAAGAATCCAACGACAAGCAACGCCCACTTCCTTAGGAAAATCCTGTGGGACACGAGGGTCCCGCTAGGTACTCATCTTCTTCCCAAAGCATAAACACTATAAATACAAGAACTGAGTATTGAACTCTTGAAAATAGATATACCAACAAAGAAAAAAATGTTGGTCTCTCCAGAGTCTTGAAATTGTTTAGCGTTTAACCACATATTGCTGTGAATGAACCGATTGAGTAAATTCTTTTTAAAGGAACATGCATGAAAGGATTGTTTATACCTACAGTGGAAAAGGAAACTGTACAAGAATATTGTCTCATTAAAAGTATTTGTACCAAGTAAATTTCATCAATTGTCACTCTTCTCCAATGGATGTGAAACCTTGTGTCAGTGATACTCACCAAGAAACGTTTCCTCAACTTCCTCTTTCGAGGGTTGAGTCTTGTACTGATGCAGACGAGAAAGTCTTCGAGTGCAAAGAGCATCGGGAAAACTCTCCTACACAGTTCAGATTAAAGAAGCATGTGGATAATCACAGTGGAGAGAAACCTTATGTGTGCGATGTATGTAAGAAAGGATTCTATCATAAACACAGTTTGATTTCGCATCTTCGTATCCACACAGGAGAAAAACCGTATGTGTGCGACATATGTACGAAAGTTCTCTTTTAAGAGGTACTTGACTACACATCTTCTCACTCACACAGGGGAGAAACCTTATGTGTGTGACATATGTCAGAAGGGATTCCGTATGCAAGACCAGTTGAATATACATCGTCGCATTCACACATCAGAAAAACCGTATGTGTGTGGCATATGTAAGAAAGAATTCTCTCAGAAGGGGAACTTGAATTCGCATGTCTTTACACACACCACAGAAAAACCTTACGTGTGCGACGTATGTCAGAAGGGATTCTGTCATCAAAGTAATTTTCGTATTCATTACCGTAGCCACACAGGAGAAAAACCCTATATTTGTGAAGTATGTAAGAAAGGGTTCGCTAATAATGCTCACTTGAATGTTCATCTTCGTATCCACACAGGAGAAAAACCCTACGTGTGTGAGATATGCACGAGGAGATTCTCTAAGAAGGTGCATATGACTACACATCTCCTCACTCACACAAGAGAGAAACATTATGCGTGTGAAATATGTCAGAAAGAATTCTCTCGGAAGGCACACTTGAATACACATCTTATCATTCACACGTCTGAAAAACCCTATATGTGTGATGTATGTCATAAAGGATTTGCGCAGAAGGGGAACTTGAATGCACATCTCCTTACACACACCGGAGAAAAACCTTACGCGTGCGATGTATGTCAGAAGGGATTTTCTCGTAAAGATCGCTTGAATAGACATCTTCGAACCCACACAAGGGAAAAACCGTAAGTGTGCAACATATGTAACAAAGCTTTTTCTGCGAGTGGAAAATGGACTGCATATCTCCATAGCCACACAAGGTAAATTCCTCATATATGTGGCTTATGTCAGAAGGGATTCTATTGTAAAGATAACTTGTATGCACATTGCACATCTTTGAATCCACTACAGGGGATAAACCTTGTGACTGTGAAATATGTAATAAAGCTTTTTCTGAGAAATAAACCTTGAATGCATATCTTCACAGGGGACAGCCACATAGTTGATAAATCTAAGGGGATCAAACATCCCTAATATTGGGGATAATCCCCAATTTAAGGACTTTTCATGTTTGTTTCCAAAATGGGAAGCAATAATTGGTGAGAAAATTTAAAAAATATATATTTTTTCCCACTTAAAAAAATGAATTATCTTTCCTTAACTTTAGGAATCCTAATGATGCTTTGGTTTAATAAATAGAAGCTCAATTGAGAAGAACATTGATTTAATAAAATGTCCCCAGTTTTTGTTTCAGAAATGCGAACCCTATATTGAGCTGTTCCCAATTTTTGTTCAAAAATGTGGCTACATCCATATAGGACGCACAAGTTTTCTGAACGTCCATAATCGTTCAGAAAACCTTCTCTGAACGTTAATAGACGTTAGTCAGCTGATAGCAGTTTGTGGAAAAGTGAAAAAAAGTTTAGAAGTGCAGGGTTTCTCAGATAAACAATATCTTAAGGCTCTACTGAGAATTTGTGTTTCGCTGCCTGAATTTAAGGTTTTTTCACCTAAACATGTGTCTACCCTCAAATTACAGGTTTTTGATACAAGCTGCTTTTTATCAGAATAGTGACTTTTAGGGATTTATCAAAAGCAGTTCATATGGAACAGAGCGTTTTCTGAAAAAGAGAAACTTGAACAGGCATTGTTACATATTCTTGCAAGAGACATATTTCATGTATGTGACATGTTTAGCACAGCTCTCTCTGATAAAGGAACGTTAAATCGATGGAGACTTGTGCAAAATATATACAGGGTAGTCATAAAAAAATTCCTCGATATATGGACTTTCAGCCGCATTTCCTTTCAAGCAATCGAGATGAGATTTCAGATGTAGTTCATCAGAGATATGCGCTGGAGATTGGTATTGTTTATAAAACAATAGAGCCCTCACGGTTACTGTTACAGCGGAAAAATTTCCAATATCAACGCTTACTTTTTACACACGAAAGTTGATCAGTGTAATGAAAAATAATAGATGGCGTTCGAACGATACACGTATGACGAAATTTGACGGCGTAAACCATTTGCCTCACATACAGCGGCGGATCCAGAAATTTAATGGGAGGGGTTAAATTTAAAAAAAAGCTTATTTCACCCAATTAAAATGTACTATAAATCAAAATTTTAGTCTGAGCCAATGTGCATGCTTTTGGGAGGGGCTAAGTTATAAAATATGATCATTTTAGCTATTTAAAGTGTCTAAGAAGCCAGGATGTTACCTTCTAGCAATTTCTTTCGGGGGAGCACTGAAGCCCCCTAGCCCCACCCCTGGATCCGCTTCTGCTCATGTATGCGACATGTTTAACACAGCCTTCTCTGATAAAGGAAAGTTAAATCGATGGAGACGTGTGCGCAATATATTCAGGGTGTTCATAAAAATACTTATAACTCGATATGTGGACCTTTAGCCGCAATTTCGTTCAAGCAATTGAGATGAGATTTCATATATAAGTAATCAGGGATATGCGCTCGAATTTTGTATAGTTTATAAAACAATATAGTTCTCACAGTTATTGTTTCAGCGAGCAAATTTCCAGTTGCAACGCGCACTCTTTTCCGGCGAAAAGTGATCAGCGCAATGTAAAATTATAGATGGCGTTCACACGATACACGTATGACGAAATTTGGCGGCGTAAAACATTCGAAGAAGAGCATTTGAAATTTTGAATGGAACAACACCTAGAGATCCATATATCAAGGAAGTTTTCAAATGATCACCCTTTGTATATGTATATGTATATATACAGGGTATCCCAAAAAGGTGGTTACGGGCTTTAATTCTTTATCTATTAGAGATAAGTGGGCAGTTTAAATGGAAAAAATGTTCACAATAAGGTCGAAAATAAGACTCTGTTAAGAAATAATACCTCGTTCATTTTCAAAAGTTACACTTTTTTAATTTGAGTACGACCACTGTACAAAACAATACCCTGTTCGTTAAAATGTGTCCCATACAGTCATGAGTTGACATGCAAAATTTTAGAATTATACCTTAAAAAGTATCAGAGATGTGAAGATAAATATAACGCTGACTTAAACCACTTTTCCATGGCTCTCGAATAAAAAAAAATCACGAAGTATGATCGCATTTCAGGGGTCGTACAGGAATTATGAAACGTTTATCTAGCGATAAACGTTTATATTCAAAATAATGTATGGTTCCCGATCCCCTTTATTTAAAGATATATCTGAGACGTTGTATGATGAAAGGATCAAATTGGGTACATCACCTCATTGGTGTATGGGGCACATTTTCCTCATTGGGAATGTTTTTGTGCTGGGGTCGTACACAAATTAAAAAGGCTCAAGTTTTTAAAAATTAACGGAAGAAATAATTTTTTAACGAATTTTTATTTTCGAACTTATTTTGAACATTTTTTCAGATTACATTGCTTACTTATCTCTAATAGATAAATATTTAAAGCTCATTACCTTCTTTTTGTGACACCCTCTGTATGTATATATCTTTATATATATATATATATATATTTAAATTTAACCCTCCTAAAGAAAAATCATGTAGACTTCTTCGTACCCTGAGTCTTTACATTTATTTATTTTAAGTGGGGAGAATTTAACAAAAACGGCAATTTTCTGTTCATACCATTGGTTTCTTTTTAAGTACAGCTAGTGGTCTCGAAAGGGAACTTTCCTTACCTCCTATTAGGTATTTTTTCCTGCATTGTATAAGGTCTTAAACAAACTTACACGAAGAAAATTTCGGGCGATTTTGTTGCTGCACTGCAACCAGTTGCCGAAACTCCTTCCGCCAAGGCAATGAGCAATCAGGTTTGCCATAATAAACTATGCTAAAAAACACCTGAGATTCGCCGGGTGGGCAATTGCTAGAGCATGTAATTATAGTTAGCCAGAGGCGCAGAGCGCTAAGTCGGGGCCCCGGGGATAAAATCTTTGGGGTCCCTTTGCTATCCAGAAATCCTTTTGATGCCGTATTAGATTAATCATTTATTCCTTATTAAAATTATTAATCATTTAAAGAAACTTTAAATGAATAGTAATTGGAAAATAATTAATAGAATTAAAATTATTAATTTAAAAGAGTATTATACTTTAATAAACATCCATGCTCTAAAAAATACCAACATTTTGTTTTGAAGGTTTCGTCACCTCCATAGAGAAACTGTATTTGAAACGTTAACATTGTTGCATGGCATGTTTCCTCAGTATTGAAAAAATTAATATTTTTATTCATACTTTCATGCAAGCAGGCAGCCAAAAAAGTGGAAATTTCAAAATTTCTCATAGAAAGTCTTGATTTTTAACATTTTGTTAAGGAAAATTCAAAATTTCGGAGGTTGGGTGGGCCCATAGTCTCTCCTCTCGCTATACTCTTTCTTCCACTATTTAACAATGTGTCTCGGAAAAAAATGATTTCTTGTTAAATAAATCTTTTTTTACTTTTAGTCATGGCAAACCGTTGAGTAACACCGCCAATGTCTACTTTTCTTGCAAAAGAAGACTCAATCACTAACACTCCTCGTTTCTGTCAAGTTGGTGGTTTAATATCTAGCTGGATTTTTGTAATTTCATTCAAAAATTAATTTGAAACATCCGGGACATAATCTGAGTTTGGACCTTTTTTTTACAAAATTGACAACACACAATTAAGTATCATATAAACAGCCAAAGCGTGCCCCTTCACAAGCTGAGGCCCTGAGGATTTTTCCCCTGCTCCCCCCCCTCTCTGCGCCACTGTAGGTAGCATATCGCCTCTGCCCCCTTTTTAAATAATTAGGATCTCGTCGGTTCCATAAATGTGGAATTGCACATCTGCTTTCAACCAGATCTACTTCCACATTGCTATTCCATTCGAGAGACATTTTTCCTTCGCTCATCACTGCGATCGGTATCACTGAGTAGTCCGCCATCTTGTGTACGTAGGAATAGAAAGCACTGCGATTGGTTGGCATACCAGCAAACTGTTGGGTTTGTGTTATCGGGGATATGGAGGGTTTAGTAGCATATTCCGCTTCAAAAAACTTTTACAGGACTGTTAACGTTCTTAGTTCATATGCTTGAAAAAGAGTGCGGGCTTATTTCTTCTTTCTGTTAAGAGCAGAGTCGGACATCTGCTTCGTAAAACTTTTATAGAGCTATGTTTTTCCCTGAAAAATAAATGACGTTTTTTTTTTTTTTAAAAAAAAACATTCCTAGTTTATAAGCAAATTCTCTGTTAAATAATATAAGTAAATTCCCGCACTTCTTGAAAGTTTTAATAAAATGACTTTCTAAAAATAGTTATAGGTGCATTTAAAATATAAAGAAACATTAAAGAATGTAATGGTCCCCCCCATAAAAAAGACTACCTTTACAACTATGACTACACACATAAGTTGACTCTCGGTATTTCAAAGTCTGAGGGACCGGCAAAAATAATCGAGATATGGAAAAACACACGTAATTTTTAAGTAACGGTAAAAATCGAGATAAGCGGAGTTATAGATTTTTCCTTCGAGTTAGTGAGAAAAAAATTCTATTGAATAGCGCATTACGTCAATTTGGAAATTAAAAAAAAATATTGAGTAAGCAGAAAATTGAGATATCGAGAGTCAACTGTATATTGTAAGAACTACAAATTTGTAAAATTCAAGCTTTGAAATTAAATTATACTAACTAATACTTTGCTCACGTACTGTAAAATTGTAAGTTATTTGAAAAAATAAATATTTTCTAACAAAATTTCAGATATACTGCTAAATGTTTAATTGAAGAATTATCATTATTTTAACTTTCCTTTATTTCAGTAATGTCATGATCTAACGTTTTTGACAAGAACACCATTTTTAGCTGCATTTTACAACTATGCAAAAACAATTCTATAAATAGCATTTTATTTTTCAATTAGTTATTTGTTTTTGTCCAAATCGGATTTGAAAAGTCAACTGCATTATAGATACTGGTCTTTAGTACTCATAATGAAAATTTAAAAACTAGCAAATAAAATATAAATCACAAGTTATTAACTGAAAAATTATTATTTTGCTAAAATTGAAAATTTGTGGAAAGAAGGGAAAAAACTTGTACTGACATTCCCTGATCAACCTTTAAAAACATTGTTCTACAAACAGTTTCCTTTTGCCTGCAACAATGAGAAATGCACTAGAGTTTGCACGGTTTTGTTCTGCCCTGTATTTTATATGAGACTTTCTTTTTATGTACATAATTATTTTTCTAACCTATTTATCCATTTTCTTGCAGATTTCACAACTCTGTTGTGCATTTACAATTGCTTCTTGCCATGAAAAGTTTCACTTTCTAGATTGCTGGGTGTTTCAGAGTGAGGACTAATTTTAATATAGATGAGATGTGAACAGTCAAAAACAATATGATAGGTAAATTTTGGAAGTTCCAGTTAGTCACTTTAAGAGGAAATGTAATATATTTTAAACTGTTCTATGCAGCCGAAGAAAACCTGACGCCCTGAAGGTTCAATAACTCCGGACGTCGGTTTTACTAGTGTGTCTGAGGCTGCCTAATAAATTCTACGTACAACTAAATAAGAAAATAAGAATAAGATGGAATAGCATTTTCAACAGTAAGAACAGGAGTACATTACACAAAGGGCACTAGCATTACACAAAAGGCAAAGCCAGTCGGAAATATTGCCATCCCAACTTCCAGTAAGAATCCAAAAGCAGGCAACGCCCACTTCCCTATGTAGATTATGTGGAACGCGAGTGTCCAGCAAGAAAGTCGAGTTTTCTCTCAAAGCAGGAGCCTTTGAATTCTAGAAAATAGATATACCAATAAAATAAAAATGTTGGTCTTGCCAATTGTCTTGAAATTGTTTAGCGTTTACCACGTATCACTGTGAATGAGCCGATTGAGTGAATTCTTTTTAAACAAACATGTATGAAAAGATTTTTTATACCTACACTGAAAAAGCAAACTGTACAAGGATATTGTCACATTAAAATTATTTGTACCAAGTAAATTTTATCAATTGTCACTCTTCTCCAATGGATGTGAAACCTTGTGTCAGTGATACTCACCAAGAAACGTTACCTCAACTTCCTCTTTCAAGGGTTGAGTCTTGCACTGATGCAGACGAGAAAGTTTTCGAGTGCAAAAGGCATCAGGAAAACTCTCCTACACAGTTGAGATTAAAGAAGCAAGTGGATAATCACAGTGGAGAGGAACCTAATGTGTGCGATATATGTAAGAAAGGATTCTCTACTAAATACAATTTGAATGCGCATCTGCGTATCCACGCAGGAGAAAAACCCTATGTGTGCGACATATGTACGAAAAGATTCTGTTTTAAGAGGTACTTGACTACACATCTTCTCACTCACACAAGAGAGAAACCTTATGTGTGTGACATATGTCAGAAGGGATTCCGTTCGCGAGACGTCTTGAATATACATCGCCGCATTCACACATCAGAAAAGCCGTATGTGTGTGGCATATGTAAGAAAGAATTCTCTCAGAAGGGGAACTTGAATTCACATGTCTTTACACACACCGTAGAAAAACCTTACATGTGCGATGTATGTCAGAAAGGATTTTCTCGTAAAGATCGCTTGAATATACATCTTCGAACCCACACAGGGGGGAAAACCTTATATGTGTGAAGTATGTAAGAAAGGATTCGCTGATAATTATCACTTGAATGTTCATTTTTTTATGCACACAGGAGAAAAACCCTACGTGTGTGAGATATGTACGAGGAGATTCTCTAAGAAGCAGCATATGACTACACATCTCCTCACTCACACACGGGAGAAACCTTATGTGTGTGACATATGTCAGAAGGGATTCGCTCAGAAGGCACACTTGAATACACATCTTCTCACTCACACGTCAGAAAAACCTTATGTGTGTGACGTATGTCAGAAAAGATTCTCGCTGAAGGGGAACTTGAATGCACATCTCCGTACACACACCGGAGAAAAACCTTACTCGTGTGATGTATGTAAGAAGGGATTTTCTCATAAAGATTACTTGAATAGACATCTTCGAACCCACACAGGGGAAAATCCTTAAGTGTACAACATATGTAACAAAGCTTTTTCTGGATGTGGAAAATTGACTGCATATCTACATAGCCACACAGGGTAAAAACCTCATGTATGTGGCTTATGTCAGAAGGGATTCTATTGTAAAGATAACTTGTATGCACATTGCACATCTTTGAATCCACCACAGGGGATTAACCTTGTGGCTGTGAAATATGTAATAAAGCTTTTTTTGAGAAATAAACCTTGAATGCATATCTTCACAGGGGACAGCCACATAGGGGATAAGTCGAAGGGCACCAAACATCCCTAATATTGAGGACAATCTCTTATTTAAGGACTATTTTCAGTTTTTTTCCAAAATGTGAAACAATAATTGGAGACAAAAATTTTATTTTAAAAAATATTTCTTCCCACTTTAAAAAAAAAAATCAGTCATGTTTCCTTAACTTTAGGAATTTTAATAATGCTTTAGTTGAATAAATAGAAGCCTAATATAGAAGAACAGTTGGTTTAATAAAATGTCCCGAGGTTTTGTTTCAGAAATGCAGACCCTATACTGAGCTGTCCGCAATGTTTTGTTTAAAAATGTAGCCACCTCCGATATAGCACACACAAGTTTTCTGAACGTCTATAATCGTTCAGAAAACGTTCTCTGAACGTTAATAGACGTCCGTGTTTTGTTAAATGCTTATTTGAGAAGGTCGAAGTCAGCTGATAGCAGTTTGTGGAAAAGTGAGAAAAATGTTTAGAAGTGCAGGGTTTCTCAGATAAACAATTGCTTAAGGCTGTTCTGAAAATTTGTGTTAGCTGCCTGAATTTAAGGTTTTTTTTTCACCTAAACATGTGTCTACCCTAAGGTGACCATACGTCCTCGAAGTTCGAGGACTGTCCCATAATATAGATCTTTTTTTTCAATTTGTCCTCAAAAATACTTTGACTTCTTGGGGACGCGAAAAGTCCCCAAATTTAAAGATTTGTACTTTTCCCATGAGAGTTTCCGTTTAGTTTATTTCTTTCAGAAAAAAATTAAGAAAGAAAAAATAAAAACTACTAAAAGCGCCTTCTACTCAGAGCAACAATGAAATTCGATCTCCGAAAATGTTTGTTGTCATTGTGTGTGTAGCGTGTACAGACATTCAAGAAAGTATTCGACTGTGAGCGAAATTTCCCATTTCAATTTTGTTAATGATTAATCACTTTTCATGAAGAATAATGTTCTAAATATGAAATTTGACGTACGTAATTTTTCTTGCACTGAAATACTTTTTTTAGAGGGAGTACAAAGTTTCATGAAAATTTATCATAAAGTTAGCCAATGTAAAAAGAAAAGTCTTCTGAAAAAGACAAATACTATGCCAAGAGTTAAATTTTGAATAAATTGCAATACTTCAACATGATGTTCCTTTCATATTTCTGGTTTAAATAAATATTTATAAATGGTTGAAATACTTCCATAAATTTATTAGAAATACGAATACACAATTGATATAAAAAGCTATTAGAGTTCATTTTTAAGTATCAAAGTCAGTCAAGATTTAAAGTATGGGTATACATACTGGTTGGTATTCATGGTAATATGCTGTGTCCTCGAATAAGTCCTGAAAAATATTTTCTAGTGTCCCAAATTTTCCTGGGATTCGAGGACAATGCTTGATTTGTCCCCAAAATACTGTGTAGAAATATGGTCGCCTTAGTCTACCCTCAAATTACAGGTTTTTGATGCAAGCTTCTTTTTATCAGAAGAGTGATTTTTAGGGATTTCTCAAATAAGCAGTTCATATGTTACGGAGCGTTTTCTGACAAAGAAACTTGAACAGACATCGTTATATATTCTTGCTAAAGACATACCTCATGTCCAGTGGCGGATCCAGAAATTTAATGGGAGGGGGTTCAATTTTTAAGAAAGCTTATTTCACCCAATTAAAATGTACTATAAATCAAAATTTTAGTCCGAGACAATGTGTATGCTTTTGGGAGGGGCTAAGTTATAAAATTTGATCATTTCAGCTATTTAAAGTGTATGGCAAGCCAGAATGTTACCCTTTAGCAATCTCTTTTGGGGGAGGACTGAAGCCCCCTAGCCCCTCCCCTGGATCCGTTACTGCTCATGTATGTAACATGTTTAACAGAGTTTCCTCTGATAAATGAAAGTTAAATCAATGGAGACGTGTGCACAATATATTCAGGGTGTTCATAGAAAAGCTTCCTCGATATATGAGCCTTTAGCCACATTTTCCTTCAAGCAATCGAGATGAGATTTCAGATGTAGTTAATCAGGGATATGATCTCGACATTGGTATAGTTTATAAAACAACATAGTTCTCACGGTTACTGCTACAGCGAGAAAATTTCCAATTGCAACGCCCACTCTTTTCAGGGGAAAAGTGATCAGCGCAATGTAAAATTATAGATGGCGTTCAAACGATACACGTATGACGAAATTTGGCGGCGTAAAACATTTGCGAAGAAGAGCATTCGAAATTTTTACCTTTAATCGTAAGAGTGAGAGCCAGCCCTATTGTTTCAAACAACCCTAATCTGGGGAGCATATCTCTCAATAACAACACCTGAAATCTTATCTCCATTGGTTGAACGGAACAACACCTAGAGATCCATATATCAAGGATGTTTTCTAATGACCACCCTATGTGTGTGTATATGTATATATACAGGGTATCCCAAAAAGGTGGTAACGGGCTTTAATTCTTTATCTGTTAGAGATAAGCGGGCAGTTTAAATGGAAAAAATGCTCACAATGAGGTCGAAAATAAGACTCCGTTAAGAAGTAATTCCTTGTTCACGTTCAAAAGTTACACTTTTTTAATTTGTGTACGACCACTGTACAAAACAATTCCCTGTTCGTTAAAATGTGCCCCATACAGTCATGAGTTTACATACAAAAATTGAGAATTATACCTTAAAAAAAGTATCGGAGATATGAAGATACATATAACGCTGACTTAAACCACTTTTCCATGGCTTTCGAATAGAAAAAATCACGTGGAATGATCGCTTTTCAGGGGTCGTACAGGTATTATGAAAAAAATCTATTTTCTGCTGTAGCAATAAACGTTTATATTCAAAATTGTATGATCCTCGATCCCCTTTCTTTAAACATATCTCTCAGACGTTGTATGATGAAAAGATCAAATTGGGTACATCATCTCATTGGTGTATGGGGCACATTTTACTCATTGGGAATGTTTTTGTACAGGGGTCGTATACAAATTAAAACAGCGTAACTTTTTTGAAAATTAACGGAAGGAATAGTTTCTCACCGGATTCTTATGTCCGACCTTATTTTGAACATTTTTTTCAATTTACATTGCCAAATTATCTCTAATAGATAAATATTTAAAGCTCGTTACTTTCTTTTATGGACACCCTCTGTATATATATATATATATATATATATATATATATATACATCTTTATATATATATATTTAACCCTGCTAAACAAAACTCAGGTATATTTCTTTGTACCTTAAGTATTTACATTTATTTATTTAAGTGGGTAGTATTAACAAAAACGGCAATTTTCCGTACATCTCGTTGGTTTCTTTTTGAGCACAGCTAGTGGTCTTGAAAGGGATCTTTCGTTACCTACTAATAGTCTCCTGATACCTCCTAAATATACTTCCAGTATACTTAGAAGACGCCTTTCGAATATTGTAAGATAATTTTAGTAGGCGATTTTAATTCCGAAGAAGTGTTTTATACGTAGAACCTGATACCTCCTAAATATACTTCCAGTATACATAGAACAGAGAAGACCAATACAGTACTTCATAGATTACACCGGTCAACACAAAAAAGTTTTCTTTTTGGGTTTCTGTTTTCGTGCTTAAATTCTGATTCTAGACATTGAAAAACAGTTACATTTTCATTTTTCTTAAAGTTTACTTTTGTCTGATTTACGTCGATATGTATATTTTAATTTATTTCATAAACGAAAGATGGCAGCACTCTGATTAACCCGAAAGTAAACTGTAATATTATTTGTAAATCTCTAGTATTGCTTGTAGTATTATTTGTAATATTATTATTTGTTTGTATTAATATTTGCTCATACGAACATAAAAGAAATACGAAAAATATTCACTTTTAGACATTCATTTCTTATTATTTTACATTTATATGTTATTGTTTATAGCAAAAACTTTATTAAACTATTGTTATAGCAAAAACTTTTCTGATCATAATTTAGAGTAGAATTATAAAAAGAATATAAGAATCAGTGATTTTTGCCAAAAATTTGAAAAATTGCTTTAATTTCTACAAAAGCAAACTTTCATTAAAAAAAAAAAAAAAAAAGATTTTCCTCAGTTTTGGCGTAGGAGAAACTAAAATTTAACATGTAGAAGTCAGACCCAAAAATCGTGTTTACCGGTGTTATTATACACTTTCCGAATGGTATTTATAAAGGTGAAGTATTGTTTGACTATGCCTGGCAAAAATTGTTAAACAGTTTTGGTAGGCGATTTTAATATAGATTTCTATTCCGAAGAAGTGTTTTACAGAACAAGGAAGGAAAACACGGTACACTCATGGATTAAGATGCCCATTCCAAACAATATTTAAAATGCCTACGCGATGTAGTTGGAATATGCCTGGCGAAGATTATAAAACAGTTTCACTAGGCGATTTTAAGATAGATTGCGATTCCAAACATGTGTTTATGGTACAAGTAAGAGTTGATTCCTATTTTAACGCCCGCCAGTCTCGCCAACC
The DNA here is from genome assembly GCA_038373885.1 of Cheiracanthium punctorium. Classification (NCBI taxonomy): domain Eukaryota; kingdom Metazoa; phylum Arthropoda; class Arachnida; order Araneae; family Cheiracanthiidae; genus Cheiracanthium; species Cheiracanthium punctorium. The sequence continues at coordinate 167,015 of JAWZYV010014319.1, forward strand.
TAAAAAATCCCCGCACTTGGCCGAGCTTCGCAGTCATGGGTCTCTAGGAGTTATGCACAAGTTCCAACGTTCCCAAAAGAACTACATGAAAAATAAAGTGAACAAATAGCGATAAACGCACTTGTTAAGGATTTTGAAGACTTTTAATAATTAAAACTACATTCATTGGCAACGCAAAATAAATAAAAATATAACGGATGCTGTACTTACATGTTGTTCCAAATCGCCATTTTAATTCTAAACTATGATTGCCACATAAATACAAAAATCGTCATGGTAACTGCATATGTTTAATGATTGCCACCTTGGCAAGAGTCGGGGCGTTAAAGCAGGAACCAGCCGAAGAAAGACAAACACGGCACACTCATGGATTATGATGCACATTCGAAACAATATTTAAAACTGTGAAGTATAGTTGTATTATACTTGGCGAAGATTGTAAAATAGTTTTAGTGGGCGATTTTAATATCGATTTCGATTCCAAAGATGCGTTTCATCAAACAAGGAAGAAAAATACGGCACACTCATGAATAATGATACACTTTCCAATGGAATAAGGATGAAAAATAGGGACGACGCATAAATTATGATACGTTTTTAATATATAGCACTTTAGTGTGCATTTAAAATCTGAAATTGTTTCAGATTTATTATTATTAGCACTCGGGTGCTATATCTTTCAAGCACGGCGTGGTCACTTTAGTGTGGCAAGTAGACGTTTTCCAAGTTTCTTGGTTTATGGTACATTTTCAATAATCTTGGCGAAATTTACAATGTTCTTGGGACTTGCTGTAATCACTTTTAGTGTTTTTCGGATGATTGTAAGACTGTATTAGTAGGGGATTTTAATATAGAATTGAATTCCGTTCAAGGATCCAATTTCATAACTGAAATGGATACTTTAAAATTTCCAATACGCACTAATCCAAAAAAATTCACCACTAGGGGCTAAAACAATGGATGCAATTTTCAGCAACAAAAGTATGCGAACAGGAGTCTACATGAGCGCTTATAGTTATCATTATCCTCTATATGGCACAATTGATTGAATAAATTAAGAGAAATTGAAATTCATCCAGATTTTATATACCCGAGTAAAGTCTATTAGCCTGAGTGCGTAAATAAAATCTGGAAGAATTTCAGACTTTTTTTGTTTTTATTATCATTATTTTTTTTGTGAAGGTGTGGGGGGGGGGCTTGTTTTAAACTTTCTGCTCTAAATCTCTGCCAGTTGGGCTGCAGATTAAAAACACTTGGTTAGGTTTGTGTTATCAGGAAGATGGAGGGTTAAGTATAGCGTATTCCGCTTCGAAAAACTTTTAGAGAACTGTTTTTCTCAGAAAAATGAATGATACATTTAAAAAGAAAAACGTTTTTAGTTCATATGCTTGAAAAAGAGTGCGGGCTTATTTCTTCTTTCTGTTAAGAGCAGGACACATGGACATCTGCTTCAGAAAACTTTTACAGAGCTATGTTTTTCCCTGAAAAATGAATGATGTTTTTAAAAACGTTCCTAGTTTATAGGCAAATTATTTCTGTTAAATAATATAAGTAAATTCCTGGTTTTCTTAAAAGTTTTAATAAAATGACTTTCTAGAAATAGTTATAGGTGTATTTAAAATATAAAGAAATTTTCAAACAACGGATATATGAAAGACTGTAGTCGGTCCCCCCCCCCCCCCCCATAAAAAAGACCACCTTTACTATTATCACTGCGCATATAAATCGACTCTCGGTATCTCGAAGTCTGAGGGACCGGCAAAAATATTCGAGATATCGAAAATCACACGTAATTTCTAAGTAACGGTAAAAATCAAGATAAGCGGAGTTATAGATTTTTTCTTTGAGTTAGTGAGAAAAAAATTCTATTGAATTGTGCATTACTTCAATTTGAAAAAAAAAAAAAAAATATTGAGATAATTAGAAAATCGAGAGTCAACCGCACATTGTTAAAACTACAGATTTGTAAAATTCAAACTTCGAAATTAAATTATACTAACTAATACTTTGCTCACGTACTGTAAAATTATGTAAGTTATTTGAAAAAAAATATTTTCTAACAAAATTTCAGATATACTGCTAAATGTTTAATTCGAGAATTATCATTATTTTAACTTTCCTTTATTTCATTAATGTCATGATCTAACGTTTTGACAAGAACACCATTTTTAGTTGCATTTTACAATTATGAAAAAACAATTCTATAAATAGCATTTTATTTTTCAATTAGTTATTTGTTTTTGTCCAAATCAGATTTGAAAAATCAACTGCATTATAGAGACTGGTCTTTAGTACTCATAATGAAAATTTAGTAACTTGCAAATAAAATATAAATCATAAGTTATTAACTGAAAAATCATTATTTTGCTAAAATTGAAAATTTGTGGGAAGAAGGAAGGGAAAAAGTTGTTGTACTGACATGACCTGATCAACCTTTAAAAACATTATTCTGCAAACAGTTTCCTTTTGCCTGCAACAATTAGAAATGCACTAGACTTTGCACGGTTTTTTTGTACCCTGTATTTTATATGAGACTTTCTTTTTTTATATATAATTATTTTTTTAACCAATTTTCCATTTTCTTACAGATTTCACAACTCTTTTGCATTTACTACAATCGTTTCTTGTCATGAAAAGTTTCAGTTTCAAGATTGTTGGGTGTTTCAGAGTGTGGACCAATTTGAATATAGAGGAGATTTGAGCAGTTAAAACCACGTGATAGGTTCATTTTGGAAGTCACAGTTTTCACTTTAAGAGGAAAGGTAATATATTTTCAGCTCTTTTAAGCGGGCTCAGAAATCTTTGTTCATGAATATTAAATAACCACGAGTCAACAGTTTTAACATCATTTGTCTGCCTCTGTCAGCCCAATAAACTCTGGATACAGCAAAATAAAAAAATCAGATTAAGCGGGAATAACATTCTCAGCAAAGAAAGAACAGGAATACAGATAAGAACCAGCATACACAAAAGGCGAAGTGGAGAGACTGCCAGTCCAATTTCCAGTAAGAATTCAAAAGCAGGCAACGCCCACTTCCCTATGCAGGTAATGTGCGATGCAAGTGTTTAGATTCTAATTCTAATGCATTGATCTGCCAATGCAAGGAACTGCAGTCTTTCTCCAAAGCATAAACACTATAAATACAAGGAGCCCTTGAACTCAGGAAAATAAATACACCAGAAAAGAAAAACTATTGAATATTTGCCAGCTTGAAATTGTTCATTATTTACCAGATAATCCTGTGAATGAATCGGCTGAGAGAATTAAGTACCTGTGAATTCTGCTTAACGAAACATTTATGAAAGTATTGTTTATACCACACTAAAAAAGAAAACTGTGAAAGAATATTTTCTCATTAAAATTAGTTGTTTTTATTATTTGTACCAAGTAAATTTCATCAGTCTACGCTCTTCTTCGATGGATGTGAAACCTTGTAGCAGTGTTACTGACCAAGAAACGTTTTCTCAACTTCCTATTTCAAGGGATGATTCTTCTACTAAAGGAGACAAGAAAAAATATCAGTGCAGTGAGTGTCAGAAATTTTTTTCTAAACATTTCCATTTAAAGTGCCATCGTCGTATTCACACGGGAGAGAAACCTTACGTCTGTGACTCATGTCAGAAGGAATTCCGTTATAAACAACACTTACAAGTGCATCTTCGTATTCACACTGGGGAAAAACCATTCATTTGTGACATATGTGAGAAGGGATTCACTAACAAACAAGTCCGTGATAGACATCTTCGTATCCATACAGGAGAAAAACCGTATGTGTGTGAGACATGTCAGAAGAGATTCCCTTTTCTCCACCAGTTGAATGCACATCTTCGTACTCACACTGGGGGAAAACCTTATATATGTGATTTATGTAGGAAGGAATTCTGCAGTAAACAAAACTTGATTCAACATCTTCGTACCCACACAGGAGAAAAACCCTACGTGTGTGAGATATGTACGAGAAGATTCTCGCAAAAGGGTGACTTGAGTACACATCTTCGCACTCACACAAGAGAGAAACCTTATGTCTGTGACATATGTCAGAAAGGATTCGATCGTAAAAATTACTTGAATTCACATCTCTTTACACACACCGGAGAAAAACCTTATATGTGTGATGTATGTAAGAAGGGATTCTCTGGTAATCATTACTTGAAAGAACATCTCCGCACTCACGCAAGTGGAAAACCTTATGTCTGTGACATATGTCAGAAGAGATTCTGTCGTAAATTTACATTGAGTGTACATCTTCGTGCCCACGCAGGGGAAAAACCTCATGTGTGTCACATATGTCAAAAGGGGTTCCCTCTTAAACATCGCCTCGATGCTCATCTCCTTACACACAAAGGGTAAATTGAGTTCCCATCTCCTTACACACACAAGAGAAAAACCTTACCCGTTTGACATATGTCACAAGGGATTCTGTCGTCAACAAGACTATTAGAGATCTTCCTATGACACAGCCGAATGTGTGTGACATATGTACGGAAATATTCTCTCAGAAAAAGAACTTTACTTCATATCTTCTTACTGACTCAACAGAAAATCCGCACGTGTGTTACATATATCAAAAAGGCTTCTCTCATAAACAACAACTGAATTCATATCGTCTTACACATTTGGAAAAAAGCCTTACTTGTGTAACAAATGTAAGAAAGATTTCTCCCTATACATCACTTGAATTCACATCTGCATACGCACACCACAGAGAAACCTTACTTGTGCGTTGTATGTAAGAAAGGATTCTCTTCTAAACAGAGTTTGATTTCGCATCTTCGTATCTACACAGGAGAAAAACCATACGTTTGCGACATATGTACCAGAAGATTCTCTTGTAAGGGGCACTTGACTACACATCTTCGCACTCACACGACAGAAACCTTATGTGTGAAATATGTCAGAAGGGATTCGCCCGTGGAAATAACTTGAATTCACATCTCTTTACACACACCGGAAAAAAACCTTATATGTGTGATGTATGTAAGAAGGGATTCTCTGATAATCATCACTTGAATGAACATCGTCGTGTCCACACAGGAGAAAAATCCTACGTGTGTGACATATATGTACGAAGAGATTCTGTCGGAAGGAGCAATTCACTTCACATCTCCTCACTCACTCAGCAGCAAAACCTTATGTGTGTGACATATGTCAGAAAGGTTTCTCACATAAACAAAACTTTAGTTCACATCTCCTTACGCACACTGGAGAAAACCTTTTGTGTGTGAAATTTGTCAGAAGACATTCTTTCGTAAAAATTCATTGAGTGTATATCTTCGTATTGGAGAAAAACCTTATGTGTGCGACATCCTTCAAAAAGGTTTTCTGTTAAAGAACGCCTCCATACACTCTTTTTACGGACAAAGGATAAAATGAATTCACATCTCCTTACACACACTGAAGAAAAACCTTACGTGTGTGACATATGTGAGAAGGAATTTACTCGTAAAGATCGCTTGAATAGACATCTTCTACCCACACAGTGGAAAAATCTTAAATGTGCAAAATATGTAACAAAGCTTTTTTAAGAGTGGAAAATGGTCTGCACATCTTCGTACCCACACAGGGACATTATGTGTGTGATTTTGATAGAAGGAATCCTAACATAAAAATAACTTGTATCCATGTCTTTGAACGCACCACAGGGGGATTAAACTTCTAGGTGTGAAAAATATAATAAGCTTTTTCTGAGAAATAAATGCACATATCTTCGTGACTACATAGGGGATAGGCCTAAGGTGACCAAACATCCTCAATATTTAGGGACAATTCCCCATTTAAGAAGTTTTTTCAGTTCGCCCGCAAAATGTATAACAGCAATTGGGGACAAAATTTTTATTAAAAAGTTATTTCTTCGGAATTAAAAAAAAATGTCAATCATGTTTGTATCATTTTATGAATGCTAATAATGTTTTAGTTTAATAAATAGAAGCTTAATTGAGAAGAGCATTGAATTTATAAAATGTCCCCCCCCCCACACACACACACACGCACAATTTTTGTTTCAGAATTGCGGACTTTGTCCCAGATCGTTGTTCAAAAATCTGGTCACCTTTGATAACCTTCATGTGTATGACATGTGAATTGCTTATTGGAGATCCCGATAGTAGTTTGTGGAAAAGTGAGAATTTTTTTTTTTTAGAAGTGTAGGGTTTCTCACATAAGCAATAACTTGAGGTTGTTCTGAGAAGGTGTGTAATAAGCCTGAAATTAAATTTAAAAGATATATATATATATATAAACATGTGCCTACCTACAAATTATAGATTTTGGATGCAAGCTCCTTTTTATCAGAATAGTGACTTTTAGGGATTTCTCATATAAGCAGTTCATATGTAACAGAGCGTTTTCTGACAAAGAAACTTGAACAGACATCGTTATATATTCTTGCAAAAGACATACCTCATGTATGTGACTTTTTTACACAGCTTTCTCCGATAAAGAAAAGTAAAATCGATGGAGACGTGTGCACAATATATACAAGGTGGTCATAGAAAAACTTCCTCGATATACGGACTTTCAGCCACATTTCCTTTCCAGCAATGGAGATGAGGGTTATGCGCTCGAGATTGGTCTTGTTTATAGAACTATAGAGCTCTCACTGTTACTGTTACAGTGAGAAAATTTCCATTTGCGACGCCCACTCTTTTCACGCGAAAGGTGACCAACGCAACGAAAAATTATAAATTGCGTTCGAACGATACACGTATGACGAAATTTGACAGCGAAGAAGAGCATTTGAAATTTTTTCACTTCAATCTTAATCATGAGAACCCTATTGTTTTAAACAACCCGTATCTCTGAATAACTCAATCAAGTCTTATCTCGATTGGTTGAACGGAATAGTACCTAGAGATACATATATCAAGGAAATTTTTTATGACCGCCCTGTATGCATGTATATAATAAATCCGGACTAGGGAAAGTTGTTGTAGACGGTAGTCGTGCACCGGAGGAGGCGATGCGGTTGAGGATTCGCCGAGACCCTCTCTCGGCGTTGAGTCATATCATCGTCGTTGCAAGCGTTTCTTGAGCGATAGTGTCGGGTTGAGCAGGCGAGGCGTAATATTGGCAAGCGTTCAGACTGCCACTTTTGAGTAACTCGAGTTACTCGGGAAAAACCCAAGCCGTTCACGATGCCCGATTTGAGCTTTTCGGGGAGATAAACAAAGCGTTCAGACTGCCAAGTTGAGTAGCTCGAGTTTTTCCCAACTCCCCAAGGATTTTCCTTGAAAAGTTGGGGAGATAGATCACGTGAGCTTTGTTTATTGTTATTGTTCGCTCCCATTGGCTCCACAGGTTAGTAAATACGTGCCGCCCCTTTTTTTCCTATTATATACCCAAAACAGTTCACGATGTCAATCTCCCCGAGTAAAACTCGAGCTGTTCGTGTTTTACTCGAGTTTTACCCAAAAGTGGCAGTCTGAAAACGCCCATTGTCGTCGCGTTCCGGAGGAAAGACGGAGCGGCTCGGTGGGGCCCTGGCGTAGAGCCCCCCCCCCCAATATCCTGATTTTCCAGTAGTCCCGGGCCTAGGGCCCCCAAATGTTGGAGACCCCCTAAAACTAAATCCCAATTCAATTTTTTCTTATCGTTTTTAATACCAGATTTTTGTATATCCTTTCAAATTCTTCAAACAATATTTTAAATAAATTGCTAATCTGCTCAATGACAGCAACTATAACCAGGGGTTGAAAAAAAAAATGTAAATTCTTTGGTATTTTATGTAGAGCTTGAATTTGTTTGTTAAATTCGTCATGAAAGTTAACAGGCGACTGACATTTTAGGGGGGAAAAGGCGCACAGTCCGACAGTAATTTACCTTTGGAAATTTCACACAGCCTACATTAGTGTTAGGGGGCCCCAATCCCAAGTTGTGCCTATAGTAAAAAATTTTATAAATCGGTCCCTGGAGCCCCCCCACCCCACCCCACATCGGCCGTCCGCGGCTGGAACTCGTAGTCGGGACAAGAAAGGAAGTCTTGCGGGTTTACATACTTTTTTTATCGACGTTTCTTACAGATTTTACTATGCAAGAGAGAGGCCACGCAATAATCTGTCTCTCCAGATGCATCAAGCTTTTTATCAACTTTGTTGAGGTCTTGTTACGTGACCTTTGCAACCTCCACTGATTGGGCGAACCCATATCTAGGCCGCAGGAGTGTTTTGATTCCAAGGAGCCCGTCGGACCAAACAGTGGGGACTGGTCTCAAATTTAGAAAGAAGCTTCCAGGGACCGTGTGGTTTTTGCGGTTTTCGATAGCGCATTTCCTTTGTTCTTTAACTATGCAGTTTAAACGTTTAGCAGTTTGGGACTTCAGCGGGCTTTTGATTTAGTATGCTATATGTGTATATATATATATATATATAATAAATCAAAAGCTCGCTAAAAACAAAAATTTCTAGAACTACGCAGTTTTAATTCAGTTGTAACAAAGGAATTCGCTTTCAAAAACTGCAAATACTACACGGTCCCTTGCAATTCCTTTCTAATTTTGTAGATGGCCCCGCGCAATGGCAATCTGGCGTCTTTAAAGTGATAACAAACCTTGAAAAAAAAGCTACCCAGATTTTGGGATCGGCCGATAATTGCAACGTACATGGGTCATGTGACACGACCTCAAAAGTTAATAAAAGGGGCTGACGCAGCCCAGCAGCAACTTTTTCACGTGACCGCAACTGCCAAGGAAAGATGTATCGAATCACCCAATAAAATAATGCAATCGCATTTCGACTCATTCTTCCACCGACAACCGTAGCGGCCCAGGGATCATCTCAGCTCGCTCCGGCGTTTGCCGGCCAAGATGCTACAGTAACGGCTCTAAGCCAGAGTCCCGAGCCTCCTCACCTAATAAACAAAGCCGAGAATGGCTCTCAGCGAAGCCTCAACAGCCTCGCCTCCTCCGGTACACGAGAACAACCTTTCCGTAGCCGTTTATTACTACACACACACACATATATATATATATATATATAACCCCTGCTACACAAAACTCAAGTAGACATCTTTGTACCCTAAATGTTTACATTTATTACTTTCCGAACATGTACCATGTAAG